>JAKOGI010001188.1:0-157500 GCA_029747015.1 Carnegiea gigantea
AAATCAGTTGTTTTCTTGTAGATCTTTCCAAATAAAAAAGGCAATGCTTAGTAACGATAAAGTATTACGCAGTGTTACCTTTGATCAAAAAATTTGTTTTGTATAATTCAAATATCACCAAAAATAATGTATTATATTCTAATATAATAAAATATACCAGTAGCAAATAACATATTGTGCATATTTGATTTCAAACTTTCACCAAATGTTGGCAACTAATATGGAATATTAGAAAGACACATAGCCACACAAAAAAATTCTGATATTATGCATCTCATTTAATTACCACAAAAATACGATTATTATTGTCAAGACATGATAAAAGATCATTTATTTTCATTATTGTTATTTTTTCCTGCGTATTTGAATATAAACATAAAATTTTTCACACATTCTTATTGCGATATTCTTAGTGAGTATTAAACTTTTATTTTGATAAGAGTACCTTCCCTTGCAACACATTCTCATTGCGATATTTTTACTATCAATTAAACTACAAACAATTACTACAGTCAAACAACTACTGGGGTGTTCCATGCATTGCATGAGTTCCTAATACTAGTTGTTCATTAATTCTATTATTCTCTCTCTTTTACTTGTCGTTGTGAAGTGCAGTTTTAATGTTTAATTAAGATCATTTTTTCGACTTACGATGAGTACTTATCATAAACATTCAGTATATTTCAATTCGGCATGATTCAGCACAGTTCAGCACTGCTACACAACTTATTGAAAATACCTAGTTATATTTTCTTCAGTGATTCAACAAGTTCCAGCATGTTTTGGCATGAGTTGGCCTATTTCAGCATGACTCAGCATGTCTCAGCATGATTCAAGATGTTTCAACAAGATTCGGCATGTAAGTACTATAACTCAAAAGGAACATGCCCCAAACAAAAACGTCAATATACAGTGAGTGGTTCCAGTGTCTTTTATTTGGCCAACTTATTAATGAGAGTTTAAAGGAAAAGATAATTGCACTTTTATGATTTTGAAATTATCTATTACATCAAATTCTGTGCTTTTATTTGATTTGATGTAAAAATATCATGCTATATTTTTTCAGATAAAATCAGGTGTTTCAATCAAAGTAACTTTTAACTTTACCATTTTTGTGTTTCATTAATGAACCTCAAATTTAGTTGTGGCCAAGTCATACGGGCATATCCTAAACTCATACTTATTAAAGTGCATATAATTCGAGCTTTCGCTTATCTCCTTTCCCTGGAATGTTATTAGTTAGTAGATGCCGACTGCACCATTATTGATTTTCTATTAATTCAGAGTTTTAGTAGTTATCATAAGTGAGCACAAGCCCAGCATTGGTTAAATGGAAAAGACAATGCATATCGAGTGGCCTATTAGCTCAATTGGTTAGAGCGTTGTGCTAATAACGCGAAGGTCGCAGGTTCGAGACCTTAATGGGCCATTTATTTACTTTTTTTGCTCATTTAATCTTTATTCTTTGGTGCATCGGGAGAAAAAAAATTGAGATTAATAAATTTTAAAGTAAAATTTTTCAGAATTACTTTGTAACTTTAGCGACTTTACTAATTGAGACCCGTGGTAAATTCAATATGTGTACGCTATTTTTGGGCACATACATGGATTAATAATTCTAGGACATATAAGTGATGATTCTCCCGAGTTTTCTCATGCAGTGAACTGTATGAGGTTGCTTTTTTAGATTCTAGGTAAGTTCTATCTAACTGGCCAATCTTGCTTGTTATAGATTGTGCACATTTTAACTTGCCGTTGTGTTCTTCTATACGCTGCAAGCTTTGGTTGGGAATCTTTTTGCCTCCAAGCATGATTCGTGCCTCGTTACTGAGTGAGTGTTTTCGTACTCTAAATGAAAAGACCCAAAGAAATTTTACTATCTTGTATTAATTTGGAACTAATTTCATTATGTTTGATTGCAACTATTTAGAACGTATTCAAACAATGTTAAGGACGCCAACATTAATTTCTGCCTAAAATCACGTTCCAAATTGCATTATTGCGTTGCACCTTCCTATGTTAGTTTGAAACTAATTTCGTCATTTTTAAATGGAACTATTAGGAACGTATTGGAACAATATCGCAGACACCGTTATAAATTCTGACCAAAATTACGTCCTAGATTGTATTATTTTGCGCCACCTAACATATTCTAAAAATGGTGGGAGTTTTTTAAATGTAAGGCAAATATTTGATGGCAATTTTGATAGACATCTGCCACAATTTTCACACAAAAGATAGCTTCCGTCAAAATTGTGACAAAAATGTGACAATTTGCCTCCAAAATATCTTGTACCATTACCAAACAACAAAGCATCACGAGGGTGATGAAAATTATTTTCATCAAAATTTCCGTCAAAATTTGTTCTAACAGGCTATCAGTCCGTGAAAGTTGGCGTAACTGATGATTTAGATGGACTATCAATCCATCAAATTCATCCTGTTAGTAGTTGAGATAGGTGATTCGAAATGTGTATTTTAGCTAGCCGTTTTTTATTGTCAAATATTCCGTCACAAATCTTATCACAACAATCCATTTCCATCAAAATTAGCCGAATATCTTTTAAATTATCTAACAAAATCAGTTGTTTTCTTGTAGATCTTTCGAAATAAAAATGGCAATGCTCAGTAACGATAAAGTATTACGCAGTATTACTTTTGATCCAAAAATTTGTTTTGTATAATTCAAATATCACCAAAAATAATGTACTATATTGTAATATAATAAAATATACCACTAACAAATAACATATTGTGCATATTTGATTTCCAACTTTCACCAAATGTTGGCAACTAATATGGAATATCAGAAAGACACATAGCCACACACATATTCTGATATTATGCATCTCATTTAATTACCACAAAAATACGATTATTATCGTCAAGACATAATAAAAGATAATTTACTTTCATTATTATTATTTCTTCCTATGCATTTCAATATAAACATAAAATTTTTAACACATTCTTATTGCGATATTCTTAGTGAGTATTAAATTTTTGTTTTGATAAGAGTACCTTCCCTTTTAACGCATTTTCATTGCGATATTTTTACTATCAATTAAACTACAAACATTTACTACGGTCAAACAACTACTGGGGTGTTCCACGCATTGCATGAGTTCCTAATAGTAGCTGTTCATTAATTCTATTATTCTCTCTCTTTTACTTGTCGTTGTGAAGTGCAGTTTTAATGTTTAATTAAGATCATTTTTTCGACTTATGATGAGTACTTATCATAAACATTCAGTATATTTCAATTCGGAATGATTCAGCACAGTTAAGCACTGCTACACAACTTATTGAAAATACCTAGTTATATTTTCTTCAATGATTGAACACGTTCCAGCATGTTTTGGCATGAGTCGGCCTGTTTTAGCACGACTCAGCATGTCTCAGCATGATTCAAGATGTTTTAATAAGATTCAGCATGTAAATACTATAACTCAAAAGGAACATGCCCCAAACAAAAACATCAATATACAGTGAGTGGTTCGAGTATCTTCTATTTGGCCAACGTATTAATGAGAGTTTAAAAGAGAAGTTAATTGCACTTTTATGATTTTCAAGTTATCTATTACATCAAATTTTGTTTTTTTATTTGATTTGATGTAAAAACATCATGCTGTATTTTTTCAGATAAAATCGGGTGTTTCAATCAATGTAACTTTTAACTTTACCATTTTTGTGTTTCATTAATGAACCTCAAATTTAGTTGTGGCCAAGTCATACGGGCATGTCCTAAATTTATACTTATTAAAGTGCATATAATTCGAGCTTTCGCTTATCTCCTCTCCCTGGACTGTTATTAGTTAGTAGATGCCGACTGGACCATTATTGATTTTCTATTAATTCAGAGTTCTAGTAGTTATTATAAGTGAGCACAAGCCCACCATTATTGATTTTCTATTAGCTCCGTTGGTTAGAGCGTTGTGCTAATAATGCGGAGGTCGCAGGTTCGAGACCTGCATGGGCCATTTATTTACTTTTTTGATCATTTGGATTTTTTTTGTTTTTCAGTCATTCTCCCGTCATTTTGTTTTGAATGTCGTCAATTTAGGATCTTTATTCTTTGGTGCATCGGGAGGAAAAAAAATTGATATTAATAAATTTTAAAGTAAAATTTTTGAGAATTGCTTTGTAACTTGACCAACTTCACTAATTGAGACCCGTGGTAAATTCAATATGTGTACGCTATTTTTGGGCTCATACATGGATTAATAATTCTAGAGCATATAAATGGTGATTCTCCCTAGTTTGATCATGTAGTGAACTATATGAGGTCGCTTTTTTAGATTCTATGCAAGTTCTATCTGATTGGTCAATCTTGCTTGTTATAGATTATGCATATTTTAACTTGCCGTTGTGTTCTTCTATACGTTGCAAGCTTTGGTTGGGAACCTTTTTGCCTCCAAGCATGATTTGTGACTCGTTACTGAGCGAGTGTTTTCGTACTCTAAATGAAAAGACCTAAACAAATTTTACTATCTTGTATTAGTTTGGAACTAACTTCATTATGTTTGATTGCAACAATTTAGAACATATTCAGACAATGTTACAGACGCCAATATCAATTTCTGACTGAAATCACGTTCCAAATTGCATTATTGTACTGTGCCTTCTTATGTTTGATTGAAACTAACTTCGTCATTTTTAAGTGGAAGTATTTGGAACGTATTGGAACAATGTCACGGACACTGTTATAAATTCTGCCCAGAATTACATCCTAGATTGTATTATTTTGCACCACTAACACATTCTAAAAATGGTGGGAATTTTTTAAGTGTAAGGCAAATATTTCATGGCAATTTTGATAGACTTATGGCACAATTTTCACAAAAAAGATAGCTTCCATCAAAATTGTAACAAAAATGTGACAATTTTCTTCCAAAATGTCTTGTACTGTTACCAAACAACAAAGCATCACGAGGGTGATGAATATTATTTTCATCAAAATTTCCGTCAAAATTTGTTCTAACAGGGTATCAGTCCGTGAAAATTAGCGTAACTAATAATTTAGATGGACTGTCAATCCATCAAATTCATCCTGTTAGTAGTTGAGATAGGTCGTTCGAAATGTGTATTTTAGCTAGCCATATTTTTACGATCAAATATTCCGTCATAAATCTTGTCACAACAATCCATTTCTGTCAAAGTTAGCCCGAATTTCTTTTAAATTATCTAAGAAAATCTGTTGTTTTCTTGTAGATCTTTCCAAATAGAAAAGGCAATGCTTAGTAGCGATAAAATATTATGCAGTATTACTTTTGATCAAAAAATTTGTTATGTATAATTCAAATGTCACCAAAAATAACGTATTATATTGTCATATAATAAAATATACCAGTAACAAATAACATATTGTGCACATTTGATTTCCAACTTTCAACAAATGTTGGCAACTAATATGGAATATTAGAAAGACACCAAGCCACACACACATATTCTGATATTATGCATCTCATTTAATTACTACAAAAATGCGATTATTATTGTCAAGACATAATAAAAGATAATTTACTTTCATTATTATTATTTTTTCCTATGTATTTGAATATAAACATAAAATTTTTAACACATTCTTATTGCGATATTCTTAGTGAGTATTAAATTTTTGTTTTGGTAGGAGTACCTTCCCTTTTAACACATTCTCATTGTGATATTTTTACTATCAATTAAACTACAAACAATTACTATAGTCAAACAACTACTGGGGTGTTCCATGTATTGCATTAGTTCCTAATACTAGTTGTTCATTAATTCTATTATTCTCGCTCTTTTACTTGTCGTTGTGAAGTGCAGCTTTAGCGTTTAATTAAGATCATTTTTTTCGACTTATGATAAGTACTTATCATAAGCATTCAGCATATTTGGTCACAATTCGGCATGATTCAGCATAGTTCAGTACTGCTAATAACTTATTGAAAGTACCTAGTTATATTTTCTTCAGTGATTCAACACGTTCCAGCATGTTTTGGCATGAGTCGGCTTGTTTCAGCACGACTCAGCATGTCTTAGCGTAATTCAAGATGTTTCAGCAAGATTCAGCATGTAAGTACTATAACTCAAAAGGAACATGCCCCAAACAAAGACATCAATATATTGTGAGTGGTTCGAGTATCTTTTATTTGGCCAACTTATTAATGAGAGTTTAAAAGAGAAGATAATTGCACTTTTATGATTTTCAAGTTATCTATTACATCAAATTCTGTTTTTAATTTGATTTGATGTAAAAATATCATGCTTTATTTTTTCAGATAAATTCGGGCGTTTCAATCAAGGTAACTTTTAACTTTACCATTTTTGTGTTTCATTAATGAAGCTCAAATTTAGTTGTGGCCAAGTCATACGAGCATATCCTAAATTCATACTCATCAAAGCGCATATAATACGAGCTTTTACTTATCCCCTCTCCCTGGAATGTTATTAGTTAGTAGATGCCGACTGGATCATTATTGATTTTCTATTAATTCAGAGTTCTGGTAGTAATCATAAGTGAGCACAAGCCCAGGATTGGTTAAATGCAAAAGAAAATGCATATGGAGTGGCCTATTAGCTCAGTTGGTTAGAGCGTTGTGCTAATAACGCAAAGGTCGCAGGTTTGAGACCACCATGGGCCATTTATTTACTTTTTTTGCTCATTTGGTTTTTTTTGTTTTTCAGTCATTCGCCCATCATTTTGTTTTGAATGTCGTCAATTTAACATCTTTATTCTTTGGTGAATCGGGAGAAAAAAAATTGATATTAATAAATTTTAAAGTAAAATTTTTGAGAATTACTTTGTAACTTTGCCAACTTTACTGATTGAGACCCGTGGTAAATTCAAGATGTGTACGCTATTTTTGGGCACACACATGGATTAATAATTCTACAACATATAAGTGATGAATCTCCCGACTTTTCTCATGCAGCGAGCTGTATGAGGTTGCTTTTTCAGATTCTAGGTAAGTTCTATCTGAATGGCCAATCTTGCTTATTATAGATTATGCACATTTTAACTTGCCGTTGTGTTCTTCTACACGCTGCAAGCTTTGGTTGGGAACCTTTTTGCCTCCAAGCAAGATTCGTGACTCGTTACTGAGCCAGTGTTTTCGTACTCTAAATGAAAAGACCCAAAGAAATTTTACTATCTTGTATTAGTTTGGAACTAATTTCATTAAGTTTGATTGCAACTATTTAGAGCGTATTCAAACAATGTTGCAGACGCCAATATTAATTTCTGCATAAAAACACGTTCCAAATTGCATTATTGTATTGTGCCTTCTTATGTTAGTTTGAAACTAACTTTGTCATTTTTAAATGGAACTATTTGGAACGTATTAGAACAATGTCACGGACACTGTCATAAATTCTGACCTAAATTACATCCTAGATTGTATTATTTTGCGCCACCTAACATATTCTAAAAATGGTGGGAATTGTTTAAATGTAAGGCAAACATTTGATGGCAATTTTGAAAGACATCTGTCACAATTTTCAGAAAAAAGATAGCTTCCATCAAAATTGTTACAAAAATGTGGCAATTTCCTCTGAAATGTCTTGTATCATTACCAAACAACAAAGCATCACGGGGGTGATGAAAATTATTTTCATCAAAATTTTCGTTGAAATTTGTTCTAATAGGCTATCAGTCCATGAAAATTGGCATAACTAATGATTTAGATGGACTATCAATCCATCAAATTCATCCTATTAGTAGTTGAGAGGTCATTTGAAATGTGCATTTTAGCCAGCGGTTTTTTATGCTCAAATATTCCATCACAAATCTTGTCACAGCAACCTATTTCCGTCAAAATTAGCCAAAATATCTTTTAAATTATCCAACAAAATCGGTTGTTTTCTTGTAGATCTTTCCAAATAAAAAAGGCACTGGTTAGTAATGATAAAATATTATGCAATGTTACTTTTGATCAAAAAATATGTTTTGTATAATTCAAATATCACCAAAAATAATGTACTATATTGTAATATAATAAAATATACCACTAACAAATAACATATTGTGCATATTTGATTTCCAACTTTCACCAAATGTTGGCAACTAATATGGAATATTAGAAAGACACATAGCCACACACACATATTCTGATATTATGCATCTGATTTAATTTCCACAAAAATGCGATTATTATTGTCAAGACATAATAATAGATAATTTACTTTCATTATTATTATTTTTTCCTACGTTACGATATTCTTATTACGATATTCTTAGTGAGTATTAAATTTTTGTTTTGGAAAGAGTACCTTCTCATTGCGATATTTTTACTATCAATTAAACTACAAGTAATTACTACAGTCAAACGACTCCTGGGGCGTTCTATGCATTGCATGAGATCCTAATATTAGTTGTTCATTAATTCTATTATTCTCTCTTTTTTACTTGTCGTTGCGAAGTGCAGTTTGAATGTTTAATTAAGATCATTTTTTTCGACTTATGATGAGTACTTATCATAAACATTCAGTATATTTTATCACAATTCAGCATGATTCAGCACAGTTCAGCACTGCTAACAACATATTGAAAATACCTAGTTATATTTTCTTCAGTGATTCAACACGTTCCAGCATGTTTTGGCATGAGTCAGCTTGTTTCAGCACAATTCAGCATGTCTCAGCATGATTCAAGATGTTTCAACAAGATTCAGCATGTAAGTACTATAACTCAAAAGGAACATAGCCCAAACAAAAACATCAATACACAGTGAGTAGTTCGAGTATCTTTTATTTGGCCAACTTATTAATGAGAGTTTAAAGGAGAAGATAATTGCATTTTTATGATTTTCAAATTATCTATTGCATCAAATTCTATTTTTTTATTTGATTTGATGTAAAAATATCATGCTGTATTTTTTCAGATAAAATCGGGTGTTTCAATCAAAGTAACTTTTAACTTTGCCATTTTTGAGTTTCATTAATGAACCTCAAATTTAGTTGTGGCCAAGTCATACGGACATATCCTAAATTCATACTCATTAAAGTGCATATGATACGAGCTTTCGCTTATCTCCTCTCCCTGGAATGTTATCAGTTAGTAGATGCCGACTAGACCATTATTCATTTTCTATTAATTCAGAGTTCTAGTAGTTATCATAAGTGAGCACAAGCTCAGCATTGGTTAAATGGAAAAGACAATGCATATGTAGTGGCCTATTAGCTCAGTTGGTTACGGCGTTGTGCTAATAACGTGAAGGTCACAGGTTCGAGACCTGCATGGGCCATTTATTAACTTTTTTTGGTCATTTGGATTTTTTTGTTTTTCTGCCATTCTCCCATGATTTTGCTTTGAACATCATCAATTTAAGATCTTTATTCTTTGGTGCATCGGGAGAAAAAAAAACTGATATTAATAAATTTTGAAGTAAAATTTTTGAGAATTACTTTGTAACTTTACCAACTTTACTAATTGAGATCCGTGGTAAATTCAATATGTGTATGCTATTTTTGGGCACATGCATGGATTAATAATTCTAGAACATATAGGTGATGATTCTCCCGAGTTTTCCCATGCAGTGAGCTGTATGAGGTTGCTTTTTTAGATTCTCGGTAAGTTCTATCTGACTGACCAATCTTGTTTGTCACAGATTATGCACATTTTAACTTGCCGTTGTATTCTTCTATACGTTGCAAGCTTTGGTTTGGAACCTTTTTGCCTTCAAGCATGATTCGTGACTCGTTACTGAGCGAGTGTTTTCGTACTCTAAGTGAAAAGACCTAGAGAAATTTTACTATCTTTTATTAGTTTGGAACTAATTTCATTGTTTTTAATTGCAGCTATTTAGAACATATTCAAACAATGTTACAGACGCCAATATTAATTTCTGACTGAAATTATGTTCCAAATTGCATTATTGTACTATGCCTTCTTATGCTAGTTTGAAACTAATTTCTTCATTTTTAAATGGAACTATTTGGAACGTATTGGAACAATGTCACGGACACCGTTATAAATTCTGCCCAAAATTACGTCCTAGGTTGTATTATTTTGCGCCAACGAACGTATTCTAAAAATGGTGGGAATATTTTAAATGTAAGGCAAATATTTGATGGCAATTTTGATAGACATCTGTCACAATTTTCACAAAAAAGATAGCTTCCGTCAAAATTGTGACAAAAGTGTGACAATTTCCCTCCAAAATGTCTTGTACCATTACCAAGCAACAAAGCGTCACAAGGGTGATGAAAACTATTTTTATCAAAATTTCGGTCAAAATTTATTCTAACAGGCTATCAGTCCGTGAAAATTGGCGTAACTAATGATTTGGATGGACTGTCAATCCATCAAATTCATCCTGTTAGTAGTTGAGATGGGTCATTCGAAATGGGCATTGCGGTTTTTTAATGATCAAATATTCCGTCACAAATCTTGTTACAACAATCCATCTTTGTCAAAATTAGCCCAAATTTCTTTTAAATTATCCAACAAAATCAGTTGTTTTCTTGTAGATCTTTCCAAATAAAAAAGGTAATGGTTAGTGATGATAAAATATTATGCAATATTACTTTTGATCAAAAAATTTGTTTTGTATAATTCAAATATCACCAAAAATAACGTATTATATTGTAATAAAATAAAATATACCAGTGACAAATAACATATTGTGCATATCTGATTTCCAACTTTTACCAAATGTTGGCAACTAATATGGAATATTAGAAAGACACATAGCCACACACACAAGTTCTGATATTATGCATCTCTTTTAATTACCACAAAAATGCGATGATTATTGTCAAGACATAATAAAGGATAATTTACTTTCATTATTATTATTTTTTCCTACGTATTTGAATATAGATTTTTAATACATTCTTATTGCAATATTTTTAGTGAGTATTAAATTTTTGTTGTGATAAGAGTACCTTCCCTTTTAACACATTCTCATTGCGATATTTTAACTATCAATTAAACTACAAACAATTACTATAGTCAAACAATTACTAGGGTGTTCCATGCATTGCATGAGTTCCTAATACTAGTTGTTCATTAATTCTATTATTCCCTCTCTGTTACTTGTCGTTGTGAAGTGCAGTCTTAATGTTCAATTAAGATCATTGTTTTTGGCTTATGATGAGTACTTATCATAAACATTAAGCATATTTTACCACAATTCGGCATGATTCAGCAGAGTTCAGCAGTGCTAACAACTTATTGAAAATACCTAGTTATATTTTCTTCAGCGATTCAACACGTTCCAACATGTTTTGGCATGAGTCGGCTTGTTTCAGCATGATTCAGCATGTTTCGGCATGATTCAAGATGTTTCAACAAGATTCAGCATGTAAGTACTATAACTCAAAGGGAACATGCCCCAAACAAAAACATCAATATATATTGAGGGTTTCGAGTATCTTTTATTTGGCCAACTTATTAATGAGAGTTCAAAGGAGAAGATAATTGCACTTTTATAAGTTTCAAGTTATCTATTACATCAAATTCTATTTTTTTATTTGATTTGATGTAAAGATATCATGCTGTATTTTTTCAGATAAAATCGGGTGTTTCAATCGAAGTAACTTTTAACTTTAACATTTTTGTGTTTCATTAATGAACCTCAAATTTAGTTGTGGCCAAGTCATACGGGCATATCCTAAATTCATACTCATTAAAGTGCGTATAATATGAGCTTTCGCTTATCTCCTCTCCCTAGAATGTTATTAGTTATAGATGCCGACTGGACCATTATTTATTTTCTATTAATTCAGAGTTCTAGTAGTTATCATAAGTGAGCACACGCCCAGCATTGGATAAATGGAAAAGACATTGCATATGGAGTGGCCCATTAGCTCAGTTGGTTAAACTGTCGTGCTAATAACGCTAAGGTCGCAGATTTGAGACCTGCATGGTCCATTTATTTAGTTTTTGTGCTCATTTGGATTTTTTCGTTTTTTAGTCATTCTCTCGTCATTTTGTTTTGAATGTCATCAATTTAAGATCTTTATTCTTTGGTGCACCAGGAAAAAAAAATTGATATTAATAAATTTTAAAGTAAAATTTTTGAGAATTACTTTGTAACTTTACCAACTTAACTGATAGAGACCCGTGGTAAATTCAATATGTGTACGCTATTTTTGGGCACATACATGGATTAATGATTCTAGAACATATAAGTGATGATTCTCCCGAGTTTTCTCAGGCAGTGAACTGTATGAAGTTGCTTTTTTAGATTCTGGGTAAGTTCTATCTGACTGGCCAATCTTACTTGTTATAGATTATGCACATTTTAACTTGCCGTTGTGCTCTTCGATACGCTGCAAGCTTTGGTTGGGGACCTTTTTGCCTCCAAGCATGATTCGTGACTCGTTACTAAGCGAGTATTTGCATACCCTAAATGAAAAGACCCAAAGAAATTTTACTATCTTGTATTAGTTTGGAACTAATTTCATTGTTTTTAATTGCAACTATTTAGAACATATTCAAACAATGTTACGGACGCCAATATTAATTTCCGACTAAAATTACGTTCCAAATTGCATTATTGTACTGTGCCTTCTTATGTTAGTTTGAAACTAATTTCGTCATTTTTAAATGGAACTATTTGGAACGTATTGGAACAATCTCACGGACACCGTTATAAATTCTGACCAAAATTATGTCCTAGATTGTATTATTTTGCGCCTCCTAACATACTCTAAAAATGGTAGGAATTTTTTAAATGTAAGGCAAATATTTGATGGCAATTTTGATAGACATCTGTCACAATTTTCACAAAAAAGATAGCTTCCGTCAAAATTGTGACAAAAATGTGACAATTTCCCTCCAGAATGTCTTGTACCATTACCAAACAACAAAGCATCACGAGGGTGATGAAAATTATTTTCATCAAAATTTCCGTCAAAATTTGTTCTAATAGGCTATCAGTCCGTGAAAATTGGCGTAACTAATGATTTTGATGGACTGTCAATCTATCAAATTAATCCTGTTAGTAGTTGTGATAGGTCATTCGAAATGTGCATTTCAGCTAGCGGTTTTTTTATGATCAAATATTCCGTCACAAATCTTGTCACAACAATCCGTTTCCGTCAAAATTAGCCCAAATTTCTTTTGAATTATCTAACACAATCAGTTGTTTTCTTGTAGATCTTTCCAAATAAAAAAGGCAATGCATAGTAATGATAAAATACTATGCAATATTACTTTTGATCAAAAAATTTGTTTTCTATAATTCAAATATCACCAAAAATAATGTATTATATTGTAATATAATAAAATATACCAGTGACAATATCTGATTTCCAACTTTTACCAAATGTTGGCAACTAATATGGAATATTAGAAAAACACATAGCCACACACACATATTCTGATATTATGCATCTCATTTAATTGCCACAAAAGTACGATTGTTATTGTCAAGACATAATAAAAGATAATTTACTTTCATTATTATTATTTCTTCCTACATATTTGAATATAAACATAAAATTTTTAACACATTCTTATTGCAATATTCTTAGTGAGTATTAAATTTTTGTTTTGATAAGAGTACCTTCCCTTTTAACATTTTTACTATCAATTAAACCACAAACAATTACTACAGTGAAACAACTACTGGGATGTTCCATGCATTGCACGAGTTCCTAATACTAGTTGTTCATTAATTCTATTATTTTCTCTCTTTTATTTGTTGTTGTGAAGTGTAGTTTGAATGTTTAATTGAGATCATTTTTTCCGACTTATAATAAGTATTTATCATAAACATTCAACATATTTTATCACAATTCGGCATGATTCAGCACAGTTCATCACTGCTAATAACTTATTGAAAATACCTAGTTATATTTTCTTCAGTGATTCAAGATGTTCCAGCATGTTTTGGCATGAGCCGGCTTGTTTCAGCACGACTCAGCACGTCTCAGCATGATTCAAGATGTTTCAAATACGAGCTTTCGCTTATCTCCTCTCCCTGGAATATTATTAGTTAGTAGATGCCGACTGGACCATTATTGATTTTCTATTAATTCAGATTCTAGTAGTTATCATAAGTAAGCACAAGCCCAGCATTGGTTAAATGGAAAAGGCAGTGCATATGGAGTGGCCTATTAGCTTGGTTGGTTAGAGTGTCATGCTAATAATGTGAAGGTCGCAGGTCCGAGACTTGCATGGGCCATTTTTTTTGGGGGGGGGGGTCATTTGGATTTTTTTTGTTTTTTCAGTCACTCTACCCTCATTTTGTTTTGAATGTCATCAATTTAAGATCTTTATTCTTTGGTGCATTGGGAGCAAAAAAATTGAAATTAATAAATTTTAAAGCAAAATTTTTGAGAATTACTTTGTAACTTTACCAACTTTACTAATTGAGACCCATGGTAAATTCAATATGTGTACGCTATTTTGGGAACGTAAATAGATTAATAATTTGAGACCATATAAGCGATGATTCTCCCGAGTTTTCTCATGCAGTGAACTGGATGAGGTTGCTTTTTTAGATTATGGGTAAGTTCTATCTGACTGGCCAGTCTTGCTTGTTACAGATTAGGCACATTTTGACTTGCTGTTGTGTTCTTCTACAGGTTGCAAGCTTTGGTTGGGAACCTTTTTGCCTCCAAGCATGATTCGTGACTCGTTACTGAGCGAGTGTTTTCATACTCCAAATGAAAAGACCCAAAGAAATTTTACTATCTTGTATTAGATTGGAACTAATTTCATTGTTTTTAATTGCAACTATTTAGAACATATTCAAACAACGTTATGGACGCCAGTATTAATTTCTCACTAAAATTACATTCCAAATTGCATTGTTGTACTGTGCCTTCTTATATTAGTGTGGAACTAATTTTGTGATTCCCAAATGGAACTATTTGGAACGTATTGGAACAATGTTACGGACACTATTATCAATTCTGACCAAAATTACATCTCAGATTGCACTATTTTGTTCCACCTAACATATTCTAAAATTGGTGGGAATTTTTCAAATGTAAGACAGATATTTGATGGCAATTTTGATTGACCTCTATCGTAATTTTTACTAGAAACATAGCTTCCATCAAAATTGTGACAAAAATGTGATCTAGTCCATCACAATTTCCCTCCAAAATGCCTTGCATCATTACCAAACAACAAGCATCAAGGGGGTGATGAAAATGACTTTCATCAAAATTTCCGTCAAAATTTGTTCTAACAGACTATCAGTCCGTGAAAATTGGCATAACTAATGATTTGGATGGACTGTCAATCCGTCAAATTCATCCTGTTAGTAGTTGAGATAGGTCGTTCAAAATGTCCATTTTAGCTAGCGATTTTTTTGTGATCAAATATTCCGTCACAAATCCTGTTACAACAATCCATTTCCGTCAAAATGAGCCCAACTTCCTTTTAAATTATCTAACATAATCCATTCTTTTCTTGTAGATCTTTCCAAGTAAGAAAAGGCAATGCTTAATAATGATAAAATATTACGCAATAGTACTTTTGATCAAAAAAATTGTTTTATATAATTCAAATATCACCAAAAATAATGTATTATATTATAATATAATAAAATATCACAGTGACAAATAACACATTGTGCAATTTGATTTCCTACTTTTACCAAACGTTGGCAACTAATATGGAATATTAGAAAGACACATAGTCACACACACATATTATGATATTATATATCTCATTTAATTACTACAAAAATGCGAGTATTTATCAAGACATAATAAAAAATAATTTTCTTTCATTATTATTATTTTTTCCAGCGTATTTGAATATAAACATAAAATTTTTAACACATTCTTATTGTGATATTCTTAGTGAGTATTAAATTTTTGTTCTGATAAGAGTATCTTACCTTTTAACACATTCTTATTGCAATATTTTCACTTTCAATTAAACTACAAACAATTACTACAGTCAAACAACTACTGAGATGTTCCATGTATTGCGTGAATTCCTAATATCAGTTGTTCATTAATTCTATTATTCTCTCTCTTTCACTTGTTGTTGTGAAATGCAGTTTTAATGTTTAATTAAGATCATTTTTTTCGACTTATGATGAGTACTTATCATAAACATTCAACATTTTTTTATCACAATTCAGCATGATTCAACACAGTTCAGCATTGCTAACAACTTATTGAAAATGCCTAGTTATATTTTCTTCGGTCATTCAACATGTTCCAGCATGTTTTCGCATGAGTTGGCTTGTTTCAGCACGATTTAGCATGTCTCAGCATGATTCAAGATGTTTCAACAAGATTCAACATGTAAGTACTATAACTCAAAAAGAACATGCCCCAAACAAAAAACATCAATATATAGTGAGTAGTTCGAGTACCTTTTATTTGGCCAACTTATTAGTGAGAGTTTAAAGGAGAATATAATTGCAATTTTGTGATTTTCAAGATGTCTATTACATCAAATTCTTTTTTTTAATTTGATTTGATTTAAAAATATCATACTGTATTTTTTCAGATAAAATCAGGCGTTTCAGTCTAAGTAACTTTTAAATTTACCATTTTTGAGTTTCATTAATGAACCTCAAATTTAGTTGTGGCCAAGTCATACGACATATCCTAAATTCGTACTCATTAAAGTGCATATCATACGAGCTTTCGCTTATCTCCTCTCCCTAGAATGTTATTAGCTAGTAGATGCCGACTGTAACATTATTGATTTTCTATTAATTCAGAGTTCTAGTAGTTATCATAAGTGAGCACAAGCCCACCATTGGTTAAATGGAAAAGGTATTATAAATGGAGTGGCTTATTGGCTCAGTTGGTTAGAGTGGCATGCTAATAATGCGAAGGTTGTAGGTTCGAGACTTGCATGGGCCATTTTTTTTTTGGCTCATTTGGATTTTTTTGTTTTTTCAGTCACTCTACCCTCATTTTGTTTTGAATGTCATCAATTTAAGATCTTTATTCTTTGGTGCATTGGGAGCAAAAAAATTGAAATTAATAAATTTTAATGCAAAATTTTTGAGAATTACTTTGCAACTTTACCAACTTTACTAATTGAGACCCGTGGTAAATTCAATATGTGTACGCTACTTTTGGGCACATAAATAGATTAACAATTTGAGAACATATAAGCGATGATTCTCCTGAGTTTTCTCATGCAGTGAACTGTATGAGGTTGCTTTTTTAGATTATGGGTAAGTTCTATCTGACTAGCGTGCTTGTTAAAGATTAGGCACATTTTGACTTGCTATTGTGTTCTTCTACAGGTTGCAAGCTTTGGTTGGGAACCTTTTTGCCTCCAAGCATGATTCGTGAGTCGTTACTGAGCTAGTGCTTTCGTACTCTGAATGAAAAACCCAAAGAAATTTTACTGTCTTGTATTAGTTTGGAACTAATTTTGTTGTTTTTAATTGCAACTATTTAGAACATATTCAAAGAATGTTATGGATGCCAATTTTAATTTATGACTAAAATTACGTTCCAAATTGCATTATTGTACTGTGCCTTCTTATGTTAGTTTGGAACTAATTTCGTGATTTTTAAATGGAGCTATTTGGAACGTATTCGAACAGTGTTACGGACACCATTATCAATTCTGGTCAATTCCGTCAAAAATGTGACAAAATGTGACCTAGTTCGTCACAATTTCCCTCCAAAATGTATTGTACTATTACCAAACAACAAAGCATCAAAGAGGAGATGAAAATGATTTTCATCAAAATTTCCATCAAAATTTGTTCTAACAGGCTACCAGTCCGAGAAAATTGGCATAACTAATGATTTAGATGGACTGTCAATCCATCAAATTCATCCTATCAGTAGTTGAGATAGGTCGTTCGAAATGTCCATTTTAGCTAGCGGTTTTTTTATGATCAAACATTCCGTCACAATCTTGTCATAATAGTCTGTTTCAGTCAAAATTACCCAAATTTCTTTTAGGTTATCTAACGAAATCAGTTGTTTCCTTGTAGACGTTTCCAAATTAAAAAGGCAATGCTTAGTAATGATAAAATATTATGCAATATTACTTTTGAACAAAAAAAAATTGTTTCATATAATTAAAATATCACCAAAAATAATGTATTATATTATAATATAATAAGATATACCAGTGACAAATGACATATTTTGTATATTTCATTTCCAACTTTTACCAAATGTTGGCAACTAATATGGAATATTAGAAAGACACATAGTCACACACACAAATCCGGATATTATGTATCTCATTTAATTACCACAAAAATACGAGTATTATTATCAAGACATAATAAAAGATAATTTACTTTAATTATTATTATTTTTTCCTACGTATTTGAAACATAAAATTTTTAGCACATTCTTATTGTGATATTCTTAGTGAGTATTAAATTTTTGTTTTGACAAGATTATCTACCCTTTTAACACATTCTCATTCCAATATTTTTACTATCAATTAAACTACAAACAATTACTAGAGTCAAACAACTACTGAGATGTTCCATGCATTGCGCAAGTTCCTAATACTAATTGTTCATTAATTCTATTATTCTTTCCCTTTTACTTGTTGTTGTGAAGTGTAGTTTTAATGTTTAATTAAGATCATTTTTTTTAGACTTATGATGAGTACTTATCATAAACATTCAGCATATTTTATCGCAATTTGGCATGATTCAGCACAGTTCAGCACTACTAACAGCTTATTGAAAATGCCTAGTTATATTTTATTCGGTGATTCAACACGTTCCAGCATGTTTTGGCATGAGTCGACTTGTTTCAGTACAACTCAGCATGTCTCAGCATGATTCAAGTTGTTTCCACAAGATTCAACATATAAGTACTATAACTCAAAAGGAACATGCCCCAAACAAAAAACATCAATATATAGTGAGTAGTTCGAGTATCTTTTATTTGGCTAACTTATTAGTGAGAGTTTAAAGGAGAAGATAATTGCAATTTTATGATTTTCAAGTTGTTTGTTACATCAAATTCTATTTTTTTTAATTGATTTGATCTAAAAGTATCATACTATATTTTTCAGATAAAATCAGGTGTTTCAATCTAAGTAACTTTTAACTTTTCCATTTTTGTGTTTCATTAATGAACCTCAAATTTAGTTGTGGCCAAGTCATATGGGCATATCCTAAATTCATACTCATTAAAGTGCATATAATACGAGCTTTCGCTTATCTCCTTTCGCTGGAATGTCATTAGTTAGTAGATGCCGACTGGATCATTATTGATTTTCTATTAATTCAGAGTTCTAGTAGTTACCATAAGTGAGCACAAGCCCAGCATTGGTTAAATGGAAAAGACAGTGCATTGGAGTGGCCTATTAGCTCAGTTGGTTCGAGCATCGTGCTAATAACACGAAGGTCGTAGGTTTGAGACCTACATGGGCCATTTATTTATTTTTTTTGCTTATTTGGGTTTTTTTGTTTTTTCGTTCATTCTCCTCTCACTTTGTTTTGAATGTAATCAATTTAACATCTTTATTCTTTGGTGTGTCGGGAGCAAAAAAATTGATATTAATAAATTTTAAAGTTAAATTTTTGACAATTACTTTGTAACTTTACCAACTTTGCTACGCTATTTTTGGGCACATACATGGATTAATAATCCTAAAACATATAAGTGATGATTCTCCCGACTTTTCTCATATAGTGAACTATATGCGGTTGCTTTTTTAGATTCTAGGTAAGTTCTATCTGACTGGCCAATCTCGCTTGTTATAGATTATGCACATTTTAACTTGCCGTTGCGTTCTTCTATACGTTGCAAGCTTTGGTTGGGAACCATTTTGCCTCCAAGCATGATTCATGACTCGTTATCGAGGGAGTGTTTTCGTACTCTAAATGAAAAGACCCAAAGAAATTTTTCTATCTTGTTTTAGTTTGGAACTAATTTCATTGTTTTTAATTGCAACTATTTAGAACATATTCAAACAATGTTACGGACACCAACATTAATTTCTGACTAAAATTACGTTTCAAATTGCATTATTGTACTGTGCCTTCCAATGTTAGTTTGAAACTAATTTTGTCATTTTTAAATGGAACTATTTGGAATGCATTCGAACATGTTACGGACACCATTATCAGTTCTAACCAAAATTATGTCCCAGATTGTACTATTTTGTTCCACCTAACATATTCTAGAGTGGGAATTTTTCAAATGTAAGACAGATATTTGATGGCAATTTTGATAGACCTCTGTCACAATTTTCACCGGAAACATAGCTTCCGTCAAAATTGTGACAAAATGTGACCTAGTCCGTCACAATTCCCCTCCAAAATGTGTTGTACCATTACCAAACAACAAAGCATCAAAGGAAAGATGAAAATGATTTCCATCAAAATCTCCATCAAAATTTGTTCTAACAGGATGTCAGTCCGTGAAAACTGGCGTAACTAATGATTTAGATGGACTGTCAATCCATCAAATTCATCTTATCAGTAGTTGAGATAGGGCGTTGAGGTAGGTCATTCGAAATGTCCATTTCAGCTAGAGATTTTTTTATGATCAAATATTCCGTCACAAATCTTGTTACAACAATCTGTTCCAGTCAAAATGAGCCTAAATTTCTTTGAAATTATCTAACAAAATTAGTTGTTTTCTAGTAGATCTTTCCAAATAAAAAAGGCAATGCTTAGTAGTGATAAAATATTATGCAATATTCCTTTTGATCAAAAAATTGTTTTATATAATTCAAATATCACCAAAAATAATGTATTATATTATAATATAATAAAATATACCAGTGACAAATAACACATTGTGCATATTTGATTTCCAACTTTTACCAAATGTTGGCAACTAATATGGAATATTAGAAAGAAACATTGTCACACACACATATTCTGATATTATGTATCTCATTTAATTACCACAAAAATGCGAGTATTTATCAAGGCATAATAAAAGATAATTTACTTTCATTATTATTATTTTTTCCTACGTATTTGAATATAGCCATAAAATTTTTAACACATTCTTATTGTGACATTCTCAGTGAGTATTAAATTTTTGTTTTGATAAGAGTATCTTCCCTTTTAACACATTGTTATTGTGATATTTTTACTATCAATTAAACTGCAAACAATTACTCCAGTCAAACAACTACTGAGATCTTCCATGCATTGCATAAATTCCTAATACTAGTTGTTCATTAATTGTATTATTCTCTCTCTTTCACTTGTTGTTGTGAAGTGCAGTTTTAATGTTTAATTAAGATCATTTTTTTCGACTTATGATGAGTACTTATCATAAACATTCAGCATATTTTATCACAATTCGTCATGATTCAGCACAGTTCAGCACTACTAACAACTTATTGAAAATGCCTAGTTATATTTTTTTTGGTGATTCAACACGTTCCAGCATGTTTTGGCATGAGCCGGCTTGTTTCAGTATGACTCAGCATGTCTCAGCATGATTCAAGATGTTTCAACAAGATTCAACATGTAAGTACTATAACCCAAAAGGAACATGCCCCAAACAAAAAACATCAATATATAGTGAGCAGTTCGAGTATCTTTTATTTGGCCAACTTATTAGTGAGAGTTTAAAGGAGAAGATAATTGCAATTTTATGATTTTCAAGTTGTTTATTACATCAAATTCTATTTTTTTATTTGATTTGATCTAAAAATATCATACTATATTTTTCAGATAAAATCGAGTGTTTCAATCTAAGTAACTTTTAACTTTACCATTTTTGTGTTTCATTAATGAACCTCAAATTTAGTTGTGGCCAAGTCATACGGGCATATCCTAAATTCATACTCATTAAAGTGCATATGATACGAGCTTTCGCTTATCTCCTCTCCCTGGAATGTTATTAGCTAGTAGATGCCGACTGGACCATTATTGATTTTCTATTAATTTAGAGTTCTAGTAGTTATCATAAGTGAGCACAAGCCCAGCATTGGTTAGAGTGTGATGCTAATAATACGAAGGTCGCAGGTTTGGGACTTGCATGGGCCATTTATTTATTTTTTCGCTCATTTGGATTTTTTTGTTTTTTCAGTCATTCTACCCTCATTTTATTTTGAATGTCATCAATTTAAGATCTTTATTCTTTGGTGCATTGGGAGCAAAAAAATTGATATTAATACATTTTGAAGTAAAATTTTTTAGAATTACTTTGTAACTTTACCAACTTTACTAATTGAGACCTGTGGTAAATTCAATATTTGTACGCTATTTTTAGGCACATAAATAGATTAATAATTTCAGAACATGTAAGTGATGATTCTCCTGAGTTTTCTCATGCAGTGAACTGTATGCGCTTGCTTTTTTAGATTTTGGATATATTCTATCTGACTGGCCAATCTTGCTTGTTAAAGATTAGACACATTTTGACTTGCCGTTGTGTTCTTCTATAGGTTCCAAGCTTTGGTTGGGAGCCTTTTTGCCTCCAGGCATGATTCGTGACTCGTTACTGAGCTAGTGTTTTTGTACTCTAAATGAAAAGACCCAAAGGAATTTTACTATCTTGTATTAGTTTGGAACTAATTTCGTTGTTTTTAATTGCAACTATTTAGAACATATTCAGACAATGTTGTGGATGCCAATTTTAATTTCTAATTAAAATTACGTTCCAAATTGCATAATTGTGCTGTGCCTTCTTATGTTAGTTTGAACTAATTTCGTGATTTTTAAATGGAGCTATTTGGAACGTATCCGAACAGTGTTACGGACACCATTATCAATTCTCGCCAAAATTACGTACCAGATTGTATTATTTTGTTCCACCTAACATATTCTAAAAATGGTGGGAATTTTTTAAATGTAAGACAAATATTTGATGGCAGTTTTGATAGACCTCAGTCACAATTTTCACAAAAAAGATAGCTTCCGTCAAAACTGTGACAAAAATATGACCTAGCGCATCACAAATTCCCTCCAAATGTCTTGACCATTACCAAACAACAAAGCATCAAAGGGGTGATGAAAATGATTTTCATCAAAATTTTCATCAAAATTTGCTCTAACAAACTATCAATCCGTGAAAATTGGTGTAACTAATAAAATATACCAATGACAACTAACATATTGTGCATATTTGATTTCCAACTTTTACCAAATGTTGGAAACTAATATGGAATAATATAAAGACACATAGCCACACACATATTCTGATATTATGTATCTCATTTAATTACCACAAAAATGCGAGTATTATTGCCAAGACATAATAAAAGATACTTTACTTTGATTATGATTATTTTTTCCTACGTATTTGAATATAAACATAAAATTTTTAACATATTCTTATTGTGATATTCTTAATGAGTATTAAAATTTTCTTTTGATAAGAGTACTCCCCTTTTAACACATTCTTATTGTGATATTTTTACTATCAATTGAACTACAAACAATTACTACAGTTAAACAACTACTGAGATGTTCCATGCATTGCATGAGTTCCCAATACTAGTTGTTCATTCACTCTATTATTCTCTCTCTTTTACTTGTTGTTGTGAAGTGCAGTTTTAATGTTTAGTTAAGATCATTTTTTTTGACTTATGATAAGTACTTATCATAGACATTCAGCATATTTTAGCGCAATTCGGCATGATTCAGCACAGTTCAGCACTGCTAATAACTTTTCGAAAATGCCTAGTTATATTTTCTTCAGTTATTCAACACATTCCGGCATGTTTTGGCATGAGTCGGCGTGTTTCAGCACGAGTCAGCGTGTCTCAGCATGATTCAAGATGTTTCAACAAGATTCAACATGTAAGTACTATAACTCGAAAGGAACATGCCCCAAACAAAAAACAACAGTATATAGTGAGTAGTTCAAATATCTTTGTTTGGCCAACTTATTAGTGAGAGTTTAAAGGAGAAGATAATTGCACTTTTATGATTCTCCAGTTGTCTACTACATCAAATTCTGTTTTTTTTAAATTTGATTTGATATAAAAATATCATACTGCATTTTTTAAGATAAAATCAGGTGTTTCAATCTATGTAACTTTTAACTTTATCATTTTTGTGTTTCCTTAGTGAACCTCAAATTTAGTTGTGGCCAAGTCATGTGGGAATCTCCTAAATTCATACTCATTAAAGTGCATAGAATACGAGCTTTCGCTTATCTGCTCTCCCTAGAATGTTATTAGTTAGTAGATGCCGACTAGACCATTATTAATTTTCTAATAACTCAGAGTTCCAGTAGTTATCATAAGGGAGCACAACCCAGCATTGTTTAAATCGAAAAGACAGTGCTAATAACACGAAGGTCGTAGGGTCGAGACCTGCGTGGGCCATTTATTTATTATTTTGGCTCATTTGCATTGTTTTGTTTTTCCCGTCATTTTCCCCTCATTTTCGTGCTCATTTTGGTTTGAATGTCATCAATTTAAGATCTTTATTTTTTGGTGCATTGGGAGCAAAAAAATTGATATTAATAAATTTCGAAGTAAAATTTTTGAGTATTACTTTGTAACTTTACCAACTTTACAAATTGAGACTCGTGGTAAATTCAATATGTGCACGTTATTTTTGGGCTCATACATAGATTAATGATTCTAGAACATATAAGCGATGGTTCTCTTGAGTTTTCTCAAGTAGTGAATTGTATGAGGTCGCTTTTTTGGATTATGGGTAAGTTCCATCTGACTTGGCAATATTGCTTGTTATAGATTAGGCACATTTTGACTTGCCATTGTGTTCTTCTACATGTTGCAAGCTTTGGTTGGGAACCTTTTGGCCTCCAAGCATGATTTGTGAGTCGTTGCTGAGCTAGGGTTTTCGTGCTCTAAATGAAAAGGCCCATAGAAATTTTACTATCTTGCATTAGTTTGGAATTAATTCCGTGGTTTTTAATTGCAACTACTTAGAACATATTCAAACAATGTCGTGGATGCCAATATTAATTTCTGACTAAAATTACGTTCCAAATTGCATTACTGTACTGTGCCTTCTTATGTTAGTTTGGAACTAAGTTTGTAGTTTTTAAATGGAAATATTTGGAACGTATTCGAACAATGTTACGGACACCATTATCAATTCTGACCAAAATTACATCCCAGATTGTATTATTTTGTTCCACCTAACAGAATCTAAAATGGTGGGAATTTTTTAAATGTTAGTCAAATATTTGATGGCAATTTTGATAGAACTCTGTCACAATTTTCACAAAAAAGGTAGCTTACGTCAAAGTTGTCATAGTAATGTGACCTATTCCGTCACAATTTCCCTCCAAAATGTCTTGTACCATTACCAAACAACAAGGCATAGGGGGGTGATGAAAATGATTTTCATCAAAACTTCGATCAAATATTGTTCTAACAGGCTATCAGTCCGTGAAAATTGGCGTACATAACGATTTAGATGGACTGTCAATCCATCAAATTCATCCTGTCAGTAGTTCAGATAGGTCGTTTGAAATGCCCATTTCCGCGAGCGGTTTTTTTATGGTCAGATATTCCGCCACAAATCTTATCACAACAACCCGTTTCTATGAAAATTAGCCCAATTTTCTTTTAAATTATCTAACAAAATCAGTTGTTTCCTTATAGACCTTTCCAAATAAAAAAGGCAATGCTTGGTAATGATAAAATATTATGCAATATTACTTTTGATCAAAAAAATTGTATTACATAATTCAAATATCACCAAAAATAAAATATTATATTATAATGTAATAAAATATACCAGTGGTAAATAACTTATTCTGCATATTTGATTTCCAACTTTTACCAAACGTTGGCAACTAATATGGAATATTAGAAAGACACATAGGCACACACACATATTCTTATATTATGTATCTTATTTAATTACCACAAAAATACGATCAGTATTATTAAGACATAATAAATGATAATTTACTTTCATCATTATTATTTTTCTAACGTATTTGAATATAAACGTAAAATTTTTAACACATTCTTATTGTGATATTCTTAGCGAGTATTAAATTTTTGTTTTGATAAGAGCACCTTCCCTTTTATCACATTCCTATTGTGATATTTTACTATCAGTTAAACTATAAACAATTACTATAGTTAAACAACTACTGAGATGTTCCATGCATTGCGTGAGTTCCTAATACTAGTTGTTCATTAATTCTATTATTCTCTCTCTTTTGATTGCTGTTGTGAAGTGCAGTTTTAATGTTTAGTTAAGATCATTTTTTTTAACTTAATATAACTACTTATCATAAACATTCAGCATATTTTAGAACAATTCGGCTTGATTAAGCACAATCCGGCACTACTAACAACTTATTGAAAATACCTAATTATATTTTCTTCATTGATTCAACACGTTCCAGCCTGTTTTGGTGTGAGTCGGCTTGTTTCAGCATGACTCAGTATGTCTCTGCATGATTCAAAATGTTTCAACAAGATTCAGCATGTAAGCACTATAACTCAACAGGAACATGCCCCAAACAAAAAACATCAACACATAGTGAGTAGTTCGAGCATCTTCATTTGGCCAACTTATTAGTGAGAGTTTGAAGGAGAAGATAATTGCACTTTTATGATTTTCAAGTTGTCCATTACATCAAATTTGTTTTTTTTTATTTGATTCGATATAAAAATATCATACTATATTTTTCAGATAAAATCGGGTGTTTCAGTCTAAGTGACTTTTAACTTTACCATTTTTGTGTTTCATTAATGAACCTCAAATTTAGTTGTGGCCAAGTCATACAGGCATCTCCCAAAATTCATACTCATTAAAGTGCATATAAAATCACGTGTTTCAATCTAAGTAACTTTTCACCACTGAGTGTTCCATGCATTGCATGAGCTCTTAATACTAGTTTTTCATTAATTCTGTTATTCTGTCTCTTTCATTGCTGTTGTGAAGTGTAGTTTAATGTTTAATTAATATCATTTTTTTCAACTTATGATTAGTACTTATCATAAACATTCACCATATTTTAGCACAATTCGGCATGATTCAGCACAATTCGGCACTATTAACAACTTATTGAAAACACCTAGTTATGTTTTCTTCAGTGATTCAACACGTTCCAACATTTTTTGACATTAGTTTGCTTGTTTCAGCACGACTCAGCATGTCTCAACATGATTCAAGATGTTTCAACAAGATTTAGCACGTAAGTGCCATAACTCAAAAGGAACATGCCCTAAACAAAAAACATCAACATATCGTAAGTAGTTCGAGTATCCTTATTTGCCAACTTGTTAGTGTGAGTTTAAATGAGAAGGTAATTGCACTTTTTATGAATTTTGAGTTGTCTATTACATCAAATTTAGCTGTGGCCAGGTCATACGGGCATCTCCTAAATTCATACTCATTAAAGTGCATATAATACGAGCTTTCGCTTATGTCATCTCCTTGGAATGTTATTAGTTAGTAGATGCCGGCTGAACCATTATTGAGTTTTAAAAAATTCAGAGTTCCAGTAGTTATTATAAGTGAGGACAACCCCGGCATTGGTTAAATCGAAAAGATAGTGCATATGAGTGGCTTATTAGCTTAGTCGGTTAGAGTTTTATGTTAATAATGCGAAGGTCGTAGGTTCGAGACCTGCATGGGTCATTTTTTTACTTTTTTTGCTCATTTGGATTTTGTTTTCATTCATTTTCCCCTCATTTTGTTTTCAATCGCATCAATTTAAGATCTTTATTCCTTGGTGCATCGGGAGCCAAAAAAATTGATATTAATAAATTTTGAAGTAAAATTGCAAGAATTACTTTGTAACTGCACCAATTTTACTAATTGAAACCCGTGGTAAATTCAATATGTGTACGCTATTTTTGGACACATACATAGATTAATAATTCTAGAACATATAACTGATGATTCTCCTGAGTTTTCTCTGGTGCTGAATTGTATGAGGTTGCTTTTTTAGATTCTGAGTAAGTTCTATCTAACTGGCAAATCTTGCTTGTTATAGATTGGGCACATTTTGACTTGTTGTTATGTTCTTCTATAGGTTGCAAGCTTTGGTTGAGAACCTTTTTTCCTACAAGCATGATTCATGACTCGTTACTGAGGCAGTGTTTTGTTACTCTAAATGAAAAGACCCAGAGAAATTTTACTATCTTGTATTAGTTTGGAACTAATTTCGCGGCTTTTACGTGCAACTATTTAGAACATAATCAAACAATGTTATGGACACCAATATTAGTTTCTAACTAAAATTACGTTCCAAATTGCATTGTTGTACTGTGCCTTCGTATCTAGTTTGGGACTAATTTCGTAATTTTTAAATGGAACTATTCAAAACGTATTCGAACAATGTAACGGACACCGTTATCAATTCAGACCAAAATCACATCGTAGATTGTATTATTTTGTTCCACCCAACAGGCTCTAAAATGGTGGAAATTTTTTAAATATAAGACAAATATTTGGCTGCAATTTTGATAGACCTCTATTAAAATTTTCACAAAAAGATAGCTTCCATCAAAATTGTGACAGAAATGTGATCTAGTCCGTCACAATTTCCCTCCATAATGTCTTGTACCATTACCAAACAACAAAGCATCAAGGAGTGATGAAAATGGTTTCAATCAAAATTTCCGTCAAAATTTGTCCTAACAGGCTAGCAGTCTATGAAAATTGGCGTAACTAATGATTTAGATGGACTGTCAATCCATCAAATTCATCTTGTCGCAACAGTCCATTTCTGTCAAAATTAGCCAAAATTTATTTTAAAATATTTGACAAAATCAGCTGTTTTCTTCTAGATCTTTCCAAATTAAAAAGACAATGCTTAGTAATTATAAAATATTATGCAATATTACTATTGATCAAAAAAATTGTATTATATAATTCAAATATCACCAAAAATAACGTATTATATTGTAATATAACAAAATATACCAGTGACGAATAGCATATTGCGCATATTTGATTTCCAACTTTTACCAAACGTTGGTAACTAATATGGAATATTAGAAATACACAGTCACACACACATATTTTGATATTATGTATCTTATTTAATTACCACAAAAATACAATAATTATTATCAGGAGATAATAAAAGATAATTTACTTTCATCGTTACTATTTTTTCCTATATATTTGAATATAAACATAAAATTTTTAACGCATTCTTATTGTGATATTCTTAGTGACTATTAAATTTTTGTTTTGATAAGAGTATCTTCCCTTTTAACACATTCTTATTGTGATATTTTTACAATCAATTAAACTACAAACAATTACTACAGTTAAACAACTACTGGGATGTTCCATGCATTGCATGGGTTCCTAATACTAGTTGTTCATTAATTCTATAATTCTCTCTTTTACTTGCTGTTGGGAAGTTCAGTTTTAATGTTTAATTAAGATCATTTTTTCAACTTATGATAAGTAATATCATAAAATTCAACATATTAGCACAATTCGGCATGATTCAGCACAATTTAGCAATGTTAACAACTTATTGAAAATACCTAGTTATATTTTCTTCAGTAATTCAACACGTTCAAACATGTTTTGGCATGAATCGATTTGCTTTAGCACGACTCAGCATGTCTCAGCATGATCCAAGATGTTTCAACAAGATTCAGCATGTAAGCACTATAACTCAAAAGGAACATGCCCTAAACAGAAAACATCAACGTATAGTGAGTAGTTCGAGTATCTTTATTTGGCTAACTTATTAGTGAGAGTTTAAAGTAGAAGATAATTGCACTTTTACGATTTTCATGTTGTCTATTACATCAAATTCTATTTTTTTATTTGATTTGATATAAAAATATCATACTGTATTTTTTCAGATAAAATCGGGTGTTTCGATCTAAGTAACTTTTAACTTTGCCATTTTTGTGTTTCATTAATGAACCTCAAATTTAGTTGTGGCCAAGTCATACAAGCATCTCCTGAATTCATGCTCATTAAAGTGCATATAATATGTGCTTTCGCTTATCTCCTCTCCCTGGAATGTTATTAGTTCGTAGATGCCGACTGGAACATTATTGATTTTCTAATCATTCAGAGTTTCAGTAGTTATCATGAGTGAGCGCAACCTCAGCATTGGTTAAATCAAAAAGCCAATGCATACAGCGCGGCCCATTAGCTTAGATGGTTAGGGTGCCGTCCTAATAACATGAAAGTGCTGGTTCGAGACTTGCATGGACCATTTATTTATTTTTTTAGCTCGTTTGGATTTTTTTGCTTTCTAGTCATTTTCCCCTCATTTTGTTTTGAATGTCATGTATTAAAGATCTTTATTCTTTGGTTCATCTGAGCAAAAAAATTGATATTAATAAATTTTAAAGTAAAAGTTTTAAGAATTACTTTGCAACTTTACCAACTTTACTAATTGAGACCCGTGGTAAATTCAATATGTGTATGCTATTTTTGGGCACATAAATAGATTAACAACTCTAGAACATATGAGCGATGATTCTCCCGAGTTTGCTCATGTAGTGAATTATATGAGGTTGCTTTTTTAGATTCTGGGTAAGTTCTATCTGGCTGGACAATCTTGCTTGTTATAGATTAGGCACATTTTGACTTGCCGTTGTGTTCTTCTACCGGTTGTAAGCTTTGGCTGAGAACCTTTTTGCCTCTAAGTATGATTTGTGACTCGTTACTGAGCCTGTGTTTTTGTACTCTAAATCGAAAGACCCAAAGAAATTTTACTATCTTGTATTAGTTTGGAACTAATTTCGTGATTTTTAATTACAACTATTTACAACATATTCAAACAATGCTGTGGATGTCAATATTAATTTCTGACTAAAATTACATTCCAAATTGCACTACTGTTCTGTGCCTTCTTATGTTAGTTTTGAACAAATTTCGTTTTTTTTAAATGGAACCATTTGGAACGTATTCAAACAATTTTACGGACACCATTATCAATTCTAACCAAAAGTACGTCCCAGATTGTATTGTTTTGTTCCACCTGATAGATTCAAAAAATGGTGAGAATTTTTTAAATGTAAGAACAATATTTGATGCCAGTTTTGATAGACCTCTGTCAAATTTTTTCAAAAAAGATACCTTCCGTCAAAATTGTAACAGAAAAGTGACCTAGTCCGTCATAATTTCCCTCCAAAATGTCTTGTACCATTGCCAAACAACAAAGCATCAAGGGGGTGATGAAAATGATTTAGATGGACTGTCAATCCATCAATTTCATCCCGTCAGTAGTTGAGATAGGTCGTTCGAAAAGTCCATTTCAACTAGCGGTTTTTTTATGATCAAATATTCCGTCACAAATCTTGTCACAACAGTCCGTTTCCATCAAAATTAGCCCAGGTTTCTTTTAAATCTCTAACAAAATCAGTTGTTTTCTTGTACATCTTTCCAAATAAAAAAGACAATGCTTAGCAATGATAAATATTATGCAATATTACATCTGATCAAAAACATTGTATTATATAAGTCACATATCACCAAAAATAATGTATTATATTATATTATAATAAAATATACCAGTGACAAATAACATATTGTGCACATTTGATTTCCAACTTTTACACAAGTTGGCAACTAATATGGAATATTAGAAAGACACATAGCCACGCACACACATTCTGATATTGTGTATCTTATTTAATTACCACAAAAAAATACGATTATTATTATCACGACATAACAAAAGATAATTTACTTTCATCATTATTATTTTTTCCTACGTACTTGAATATAAATATAAAATTTTTAACACATTCTTATTGTGATATTCTTAGTGACTATTAATTTTTTGTTTTGATAAGAGTAGCTTCCCTTTTAACACATTCCTATCATGATATTTTTACTATCAATTAAACTACAAACAATTGCTACAGTTAAACAACCACTGAGATGTTCCATGCATTGCATGAGTTCCTAATACTAGTTGTTCATTAATTCTATTATTCTCTCTCTTCTACCTACTGTTGGGAAGTTCAGTTTTAATGTTTAATTAAGATCATTTTTTCCGACTTATGATAAGTACTTATCAAGAACATTCAATATATTTTTTCACAATTCAGCATGATTCAGCACTATTCGGCAGTGTTAACAACTTATTGAAAAAACCTAGTTATATTTTCTTCAGTGATTCAACGCTTTCCAACGTGTTTTGGCATGAGTCGGCTTGTTTTAGCACGACTCAGCATGTCTCAGCATGATTCAAGATTTTTCAACAAGATTCAGCATGTAAGTACTATAACTCAAAAGGAGCATGCCCTAAACAAAAAACATCAATATATAGCGAGTAGTTCGAGCATCTTTAATTGGAAAACTTATTAGCGAGAGTTTAAAGGACAAGATAATTACACTTTTATGATTTTCATGTTGTCTATTACATCAGATCCTGTTTGTTTATTTGATTTGATATAAAAATATCCTACTGTATTTTTTTTAGATAAAATCGAGTGTTTCAATCTAAGTAACTTTTAACTTTACCATTTTTTTTTCATTAATGAACCCCAAATTTAGTTGTGGCTAAATCATACAGACATCTCCTAAATTCATGCTCATTAAAGTGCATATGATACGAGCTTTCGATTGTCTGCTCTCCCTGGAATGTTATTAGTTAGTAGATGCCAACTATGCCATTATTGATTTTCTAATCACTCAGAGTTGCAAAGGTTATTATAGAAGAGCACAACCACAGCATTATGGAGTGGCCTATTGGCTTAGTTGGTTAGAGCGTTGTGCTAATAACGCAAAGGTTGTAGGTTCAAGACTTGCATAGGCCATTCATTTTTTTTTTTTGCTCATTTTGGATTTTTTTGTTTTTTAGTCATTTTCCCCTCATTTTGTTTTGAATGTCATCAATTTAAAATCGTTATTGTTTGGTGCATCGGGAGCAAAAAAAATTGATATTAATAAATTTTAAAGTAAAATTTTTAAGAATTAGTTTGTAACTTTACCAATTTTACTAATTGAGACCCGTGGTAAATTCAATATGTGTATGCTATTTTTGGGCACATATATAGATTAATAATTCTAGAACATATGAGTGATGATTCTCCTGAGTTTTCCCATGTACTGAATTGTATGAGGTTGCTTTTTTCGATTCGGGGTAAGTTCTATCCGATTGGCCAATCTTGCTTGTTATAGATTAGGCACGTTTTGACTTGCCGTTGTGTTCTTCTACAGGTTGCAAGCTTTGGTTGAGAACCTTTTTGCCTCCAAGCATGATTCGTGCCCCATTACTGAGGTAGTGTTTTCTTACTCAAAATGAAAAGACCCAAAGAAATTTTACTATCTTGTATTAGTTTGGAACTAATTTCCTGGTTTTTAATTGCAACTATTTAGAACATATTCAAATAATATTATGGACGCCAATTTTAATTTCTGACTAAAATTACATTCCAAATTGCATTACTATACTGTGCCTTCTTATGTTAGTTTTGAACAAATTTCGTTATTTTAAATGTAACTATTTGGAACGTATTCGAACAATGTTACGGACACCATTATCAATTCTGACCAAAATTACATCCCAGATTGTATTATTTTGTTCCACCTAACAAATTCTAAAAATGGTGGGAATTTTTTAAATGTAAGACAAATGTTTGATGGCAATTTTGATAGACCTCTATCACAATTTTTACAAAAAAGATAGCTTCTATCAAAATTGTGATAGAAATGTGACCTAGTTGGTCACAATTTCCCTCCAAAATGTGTTGTACCATTACCAAACAACAAAGTATCAAGGGGCTGATGAAAATGGTCTTCATCAAGATTTCCGTCAAAATTTGTCCTAACAGGCTATCAGTTCATGAAAATTCGTGTAACTAATGATTTAGATGGGGTGTCAATCCATCAAATTCATCCTGTCAGTAGTTGAGATGGGTCATTCGAAAAGTCCATTTCAACCAGCAGTTTTTTTATGATCAAATACTCCGTCACAAATCTTGTCACAATAGTCCGTTTCCATCAAAATTAGCCCAAATTTCCTTTAAAATATTTGACAACATCAGCTGTTTTCTTGTATATCTTTCCAAATAAGAAAGACAATGCTTAGTAATGATAAAATATTATGCAATATTACTCTGGATCAAAAAAGTTGTGTTATATAATTCAAATATCACCAAAAATAATGTATTATATTATAATATAATAAAATATACCACTGACAAATAACATATTGCGCATATTTGATGTCCAACTTTTACCAAACATTAGCAACTAATATGGAATATTAGAAAGACACATAGTTACACACACATATTCAAGTATTTTGTATCTTATTTTTGTGTTTCATTAATGAACCTCAAATTTAGTTGTGGCCAAGTCATACGGGCATCTTCTAAATTCATACTCACTAAAGTGCATATAATACGAGCTTTCACTTATCTCCTCTCCCTCGAATGTTATTAGTTAGTAGACGCTGACTACAGGGGCGAAGCCAGGAAATTCGGAGAGGGGGCTTGGAATTCGGAGAGCGGCAGCTGGCAGGTGGTGGTTTGGTGGTTGAGAGTGTGGGGTCGTAGGTACTGGGTAGAGGCGTAGAGCTGTAGAAGAGAGCTGAGGACTATCGAACAAAACAGAGGAAGACTGAAAGAGTGAGTAGGCTCTAAAAAAAGTGAAAAAAAATAAAACGAAAAAAGGGCAAGGTAGAGGTTCGAACTTGCGACATCATAAATAGGGCAACTTACAAACCAAGCACTTAAAGACTGCTGAAGCAATGGAGATTTCATGTTTCATTTCAACACATCTAATATATATAGTTAACTATTTGTTTTTAAATTCTCAAATGTATATTAATTTTTTTTTTTTTGAGAGGGGTGTCGGCTGACCCCACGGTGGCTGCGCCACTGGCCGACTAGACCGTGATTGATTTTTGAATCATTCAGAGTTCCAGTAGTTATCATAAGTGAGCGCAACCCCAACATTGGTTAAATCGAAAAGACAGTGCTTACGGAGTGGTTTATTAGCTCAGTTGGTCAGAGCATTGTGCTAATAACATGAAGGCCGCAGGTTTGAGAGCTGCATGGGCCATTTATTAATTTATTTTTTTGCTCATTTGGATTTTTTTGTTTTTCTAGTCATTTTCCCCTCATTTTGTTTTGAATGTCATCAATTTAAGATCTTTATACTTTGGTGCATCGGGAGCCAAAAAATTGGTATTAATAAATTTTAAAGCACAATTTTTAAGAATTACTTTGTGACTTTACCGGCTATACTAATTGAGACCTGTGGTAAATTCAGTATGTGTACGCTATTTTTGGGCACATACAAAGATTAATAATTCTAGAACACATGAGCGATGATTCTTCGGAGTTTTCTCACGTAGTGAATTGTATGAGGTTGCTTTTTTAGATTCTGGGTAAGTTCTATCTGACTAGCCATTCTTGCTTGTTATAGATTAGGCACATTTTGACCTACCGCTGTGTTCTTCTACAGGTTGCAAGCTTTGGTTGAGAACCTTTTTGCCTCCAAGCATGATTCGTGACTCGTTACTAAGCCAGTGTTTTCGTAATCTAAATGAAAAGACCCGAAGAAATTTTACTTTCTTCTATTAGTTTGGAGCTAATTTCTTGGTTTTTAATTGCAACTATTTAGAACATATTCAAACAAAGTTATGGACGCCAATATTAATTTCTGACTAAAATTACGTTCCAAATTGCATTATTGTACTGTGCCTTCTTATGTTAGTTTGGAACTAATTTTGTGACTTCTAAATGGAACTATTTGGCATGTATTCGAACAATGTTACGGACACCGTTATCAATTCTGACCAAAATTACGTACCACATTGTATTATTTTGGTCCACCCAATAGATTCTAAAAATGGAGGGAATTTTTTAAATGTAAGGCAAATATTTGATGGCAATTTTGATAGACCTCCGTCACAATTTTCACAAAAAAATACCTTCCGTCAAAATTGTGATAGAAACGTGACCTAGTCCGTTATAATTTCCCTTCAAAATGTCTTATACCATTACCAAACAACAAAGCCTCAAAGGGGTGATGAAAATGATTTAGATGGACTGACAATCCATCAAATTTATCATGTCAGTAGTTGAGATAGGTCGTTTGAAAAGTCCATTTCAACTAGGTGTTTTTTTATGATCAAATATTTCGCCACAAATCCTGTCACAACAGCCCGTTTCCGTCAAAATTACCCAAAATTTCTTTTAAATATCTGACAAAATCAGATGTTTTCTTGTAGATCTTTCCAAATAAAAAAGACGATGCTTAGTAATGATAAAATATTATGCAATATTACTTTTGATCAAAAAAAATTATATTATATAATTCAAATATCACCAAAAATAATGTATTACATTATAATATAATAAAATATACCAGTGACAAATAGCATATTGTGCATATTTGATTTTCAACTTTTAGAAAAACACATAGTCACACACACATATTCAGATATTATTTATCTTATTTAATTACCACAAAAATACGATTATTATTATCAAGACATAATAATAGATAATTTACTTTCATCAGTATTATTTTTTCCTGCATATTTGAATATAAACATAAAATTTTTAACACATCCTTATTGCGATATTCTTAGTGACTGTTAAATTTTTGTTTTGATAAGAGTATCTTCCCTATTAACGCATTTCGATTGTGATATTTTTACTATCTGTTAAACTACAAACAGTTACTACAGTTAAACAACTACAGAGATGTTTCATGCAAAGCATGAGTTCCTAATACTAGTTGTTCATTAATTCTATTATTCTCTCTCTCTTACTTCTTGTTGTGAAGTGCGGTTTTAATGCTTAACTAAGATCAATTTTTTTTACTTATAATAAGAATTTATCATAAACATTCGGCATATTTTAGCACAATTTCGGCATGATTCAGCACAATTTAGCACTGTTAACAATTATTGAAAATACCTAGTTATATTTTCTTTGGTGATTCAACACGTTCCAACATGCTTTGGCATGAGTCAACTTGTTTTAGCACGACTCAGTATGATTCAAGATGTCTCAATGAGATTCAGCATGTAAGTACTATAACTCAAAAGGAACATGCCCTAAACAAAAAACATCAACGTACAGTGAATAGTTCGAGTATCTTAATTAGGCCAACTTATTAGTGAGAGTTTAAGGGAGAAGATGATTGCACTTTTATGATTTTCGAGTTGTCTATTGCATCAAATTCTATTTTTTCTATTTGATTTGATGTAAAAATATCATAGTTTACTTTTTCAGGTAAAATCGGGTGTTTCAATCTAAGTAACTTTTAACTTTACCATTCTTGTGTTTCATTAATGAACCTCAAATTTAGTTGTGGCCAAGTCATACAGGCATCTCCTGAATTCATACTCACTAAAGTGCATATAATACGAGCTTTCGCTTATCTCATCTTCCTGGAATGTCATTAGTTCATAGATGCCAACTGGACCATTATTGATTTTCTAATAATTCAGAGTTCCAGTAGTTACCGTAAGTGAGCACAACCCCAGCACTGGTTGAATCGAAAAGACAGTGCATACAAAGTGGCCTATTAGCTCAATTGGTTAGAGCATTGTGCTAATAATAAGAAGCTCACAGGTTTGAGACTTGCATGGCCATTTATTTATTTTTTTTGCTCATTTGAATTTTTTTTGCTTTTTCAGTCATTTTCTCCTCATTTTGTTTTGAATGTCATCAATTTAAGATCTTTATTCTTTGGTGCATCAGGAGTCAAAAAATTGATATTAATAAATTTTAAAGTAACATATAAGCGATGGTTTTCCCGAGTTTTCTCATGTAGTGAATTGTATGAGATTGCTTTTTTAGATTCTGGCTAAGTCCTATCTGACTTGCCAATCTTGCTTGTTATAAATTAGGCACATTTTGACTTGCCATTGTGTTCTTCTATAGGTTGCAGGCTTTGGTTGAGAACCTTTTGCCTCCAAGCATGGTTCATGACTCAGCCTGTGTTTTTGTACTCTAATGAAAAGACCCAAAGAAATTTTACTATCTTGTATTAGTTTGGAGCTAATTTCATATTTTTTAATTGCAACTATTTAGAACATATTCAAACAATGTTATGGACGCCAATATTAATTTTTGACTAAAATTACGTACCAAATTGCATTATTGTACTGTGCCTTCTTATGTTAGTTTGGAACTAATTTCGTGATTTTTAAACAGAACTATTTGGAAAGTATTCGAACATTGTTACAAATACCATTATCAATTCTGACCAAAATTACGTCCCAGATTGTATTATTTTATTCCACCTAACAGAATCTAAAAATGGTGGAAATTTTTTAAATGTAAGACAAATATTTGATGGCAATTTTGATAGACCTCTGTCATAATTTTTACAAAAAAGATAGCTTCCGTCAAAATTCTGATAGAAATGTGACCTAGTCTGTCATAGTTTCCCTTCGAAATGTCTTGTACCATTACCAAACAACAAAGCATAGGGGGGTGATGAAAATGATTTAGATCAACTGTAAATCCATCAAATTCATCCTGTCAGTGGTTGAGTTAGGTCGTTCGAAAAGTCTATTTCAATTAGCGGTTTCTTATTGATCAAATATTCCGTCACAAATCTTGTCACAACTGTCCATTTCCGTCAAAATTAGCCCAAATTTCCTTTAAAATATCTGACAAAATCAGTTGTTTTCTTGTAGATCTTTCCAAATAAAAAAGACAATGCTTATGAATGATAAAATATTATGCAATATTACTTTTGATCAAAAAATTGCATTATATAATTCAAACATCACCAAAAATAATGTAATATTTTATAATATAATAAAATATATCAGTGACAAGTAATAGATTGTGCATATTTGATTTCCAACTTTTACCAAAACTTTGGCGACTAATATGAAATATTAGAAAGACACATAGTCATAAACCCATATTTTGATATTATGTATCTTATTTAATTACCACAAAATATGATTATTATTATCAAGACATAATAAAAGATAATTTACTTTCATCACTATTATTTTTTGCTACATAAATGAATATAAACATAAAATTTTTAACACATTCTTATTGTGATATTCTTAGTGACTACTAAATTTTTGTTTTGATAAGAGTATCTTCGTTTTTAACACATTCCGATTGTGATATTTTTACTATCAATTAAACTGCAAACAATTACTATAGTTATACAACTACAGAGATGTTCCATGCATTGCATGAGTTCCTAATACTAGTCATTCATTAATTCTATTATTCCCTCTCTTTTACTTGTTGTGAAGTGCACTTTAATGTTTAATTAAGATCATTTTTTTTTTACTTATATAAGTGCTTATCATGAACATTTAGCATATTTTAGCACAATTCGACATGATTCAGCACAATTCGGCACTGTCAACAACTTATTGAAAATACCTAGTTTTATTTTTTTCAGTGATTTAACACATTCCAACATGTTTTGGTATGAGTCAGCTTGTTTCGTCACAGCTCAGCATGTCTCAGCATAATTCAAGATGTTTCAACAAGATTCAGCATGTAAGTACTATAACTCAACCAGATCATGCCCTAAACAAAAAACATCGACTTATAGTGAATAGTTCGAGTATCTTTATTTGGGCAACTTAGGCCCTGTTCTTTTCGTAGTTTAATCAACCCAACCCACATTCACCCACTCCTTCCCCCCTCTTCCCACTCCTTCCCACACTTTAAAAAAATACCACTCCTTTCCACACCTACATAAAACTACCATTTCTCATATTCTGAAAATTTTTATAATTTACGTAATTGTGTGTACGAATAATCTGATAGCAATTATGAGCCGTTTTAATTTTTCAGATGTTATGAAATAGTTTTTTTTTTTTTTTTGTTATCGTTGGTTACGAGATATTTATTGTAGGTTAGAAAGCGTATATGGTTGTTGCTGTGTACATGACAGAGTAATTTTCTGTACATCGTAATCCATGACATAAGTTGCAGATGTTTTTTCCTGCATATAATTTTTTGGCATTATTCGTAATTCGTGACAAAAGTGCAGATGTATTGTAGTTGACATTATTTTTAGAAATTTTATGTTACTTGAAATTTATTTATTTATTTATTTATTTATTTTGTTATTTTTTATTTTTTTATTTTGTTTATTTTTTATTTTTTACTTTTGTATTTTTGTATTTTTGTATTTTTTGTTTTTATTTATGTATTTTTTGTTTTTATTTTTGTATTTTTGTATTTTGTATTTTCATTTTATAATTTTTTAAATTTGCTATTTTAATTTTTTATTTTAATTTTTTAATTTTTTAATTTTAATTTTTAATTTTTAATTTTTTGTATTTATTTTTATTTTCTATTTTCTATTTTTTATTTTTTAATTTTTAATTTTTAATTTTTTGTATTTATTTGTTGTATTTTTGTATTTTGTATTTTTATTCCAGAAAAATAAATACAAAAAATCAGATAATAAAAAATAATTAAAAAATTAAAACTAAAAAAATTTTAAAAATTTAAGAAAAATAAAAATAAAAAATAAAAGTAAAAAATAAAAGTAAAAAAATTTAAAAAAATTAAAAAATTAAAAATTAAAAATTAAAATTTAAAAATTAAAATTTAAGAAAAGTAAAAATAAAAAATGAAAAATATAAAAATTTTAAAAATAAGAAACAAAAAATAAAAAATAAAAAATAAAAAAATAAAAAAATAAAAAACACAAAAATACAAAAATACAAAAATAAAAAATAAACAAAATGAACAAAATAAAAAAGAACAAAAAAGAATAAAAAAATAAAAAAATTTCATCATCATTAATTACAATCACAATAAAATTAAGACACTATAAAGCAAAAAAATATTAATAACCAATACTTCAACTTCATTCAACTACATTCAACTTTCACCCACACTCATCCACTCCTTCCCACACTAAAAAAAAAAAAAAAAAATACCACACTCACCCACTCCTTCCGCCACTTTCCCACACTCACCCATCCCATACCCCTCATTTCCCACTGAAGAGAACAGGGCCTTATTAGTGAGAGTTTAAAGGAGAAGATAATTGCACTTTTATGATTTTCAAGTTGTCTATTGCTTCAAATTCTGTTTTTTTATTTGATTTGACATAAAAATATCATACTGCATTGTTTTTGGATAAAATCGGATGTTTCAATCTAATTAACTTTTAACTTTACCATTTTTGTATTTTATTAATAAACCTCAAAATTAGTTGTGGCCAAGTCGTATGGGCATCTCCTAAATTCATACTCATTAAAGAGCATATAATATTAACTTTCGCTTATCTTCTCTCCCTGGAATGTTATTAGTTGGTAGATGCCAACTGGACCATTATTGATTTTCTAATAATTCAGAGTTCCAGCAGTTATCATAAGTGCGCACAACCTCAGCACTCGTTAAACCGAAAAAACAGTGCATACGAAGTGGCCTATCAACTTAGTTGGTTAGAGCGTTGTGCCAATGATGCGAAGGTCGCAGGTTCGAGACATGCATGGGCCATTTATTTTTATTTTTTTGCTCATTTGGATTTTTTTGTTTTTTCAGTCATTTTCCCCTCATTTTGTTTTGAATGTCATCAATTTAAGATCTTTATTCTTTGGTGCATCGGGAGCAAAACAATTGATATTAAGAAATTTTAAAGTAACATTTTTAAGAATTACTTTGTAAGTATACCAACTTTACTAATTGAGACCCATGGTAAATTCAATATGCGTACGCTATTTTTAGGCACATACATAGATTAGTAATTCTAGAACACATAAGTGATGATTCTCCCGAGTGTTCTCATGTAGTGAATTGTATGAGACTGCTTTTTTAGATTCTGGGTAAGTTCTATCTGACTAGCCAATCTTGCTTGTTATAGATTAGGCACGTTTTGACTTGCCGTTGTGTTCTTCTATAGGTTGCAAGCTTTGGTTGAGAATCTTTTTTCCTCCAAGCATGATTTGTAACTCATTACTGGGCCAGTGTTTCCGTACTCTATATGAAAATACCCAAAGAAATTTTACTGTCCTGTATTAGTCTGGAACTAATTTCGTGGTTTTTAGTTGCAACTATTTAGAACATATTCAAACAATGTTATGGACGCCAAAATTAATTTCTAACTAAAACTACATTACAAATTCCATTATTGTACTGTGCCTTCTTATGTTAATTTGGAACTAATTTTGTGATTTTTAAATGGAACTATTTGGAACGTACTCGAACAATGTTACGGACACCATTATCAATTTTGACCAAAATTATGTCCTGGATTGTATTATTTTGTTCACCTAACAAATTTTAAAAATGGTGGGAATTTTTTAAATGTAAGACAAATATTTGATGGCAATTTTGATAGGCCTCTGTCACAATTTTCACAAAAAAGATAACTTCCGTCAAAATTGTGACAGAAATGTGCCCTGGTGTCTAGCCCAAAAATCATGCAATTTTATCCCCCTTAAACTATGATTTTATGCTCAAAATAATAATTATTATAATTTTTATTTGTGTTTTGGTTATTTTGTAGGAAAAATCAAAATACATAGAAAATTGTTGAAAAATGAAATTTCGAGCCTTGAAATAAGGATTGAAGCAACAATCCAAGAATCAACTCAACCCCTTTCATCCATCAACAAAAAGAAAGAAAAAGGGAAATTAAAAAAAACCCTACCCCCGTCCACACATGCGGGGCACGTGATTTGCCTTCCCCCTTTAATCTCCTCACTTCCTTCTCTCTCCTCCCCCAATGAGAAACCCCCATGTTTGCTCCTTCCCCACCCCCATTTTTCGGTCTGCTCACCATCTTCATGCCCTCTCTCTCTCTCTCTCAAACTTCTCTCTCTCTTCAAACCATGCCACAACCACCCCATCTCCATTCACAGCACCGTCCTCGTCCGAAACTCACGCATCACCACACCATCTCCATCATCCTCGCCCACCATCAATGCCAGTGCATCCATCATCTCTACCATCCACGGAAGCCAAATTGAACGACCAAGAGAAGGGAAGAACCGACTTGATTCGGGTATAAAGCGAGGCAGCAGCAGTGTTAGGAGGAAGAATCTTGGTGTGAGTTTCAAGTTTTAGGTTTAATTTTAGGGTATTTCATTTTAATTTCAGTTAATAGGAATTAGCTTTTTAGGTTTCATCTATTTCAGTTTTGGATCCGTTTCCAACTTTCAATTTCATGTAATTAGGTTTAGTTTGGTTAATTTGGAGTCCACATTCATAATTCTGGTTTGCAATCGTAACGTTTTGGGTTTGATGTTTGAGTAATTTCAGTTTCCTCCTCCCCTGCCCTAGTTTCGGTTCGCCGCTCTTCACTAGTAATAGGGTTCGTTTAAGCTCCTCCTTCATTGAATAATCTAAGGTAGTGGTTCATTTGTTTTGTTCTATTTGTTTTGATTTATATTTTGATTGTGAATGAGTTGTGTTAGTTCTGCTCTTGCTCATATCAGTAGTCCATTTATGCTCTTTTGTTTTAATGTCTGTTGCAATCTGGGATGTTGAATATGCTTTTCCTATGCCCTGGTTTCAAATTGAGGAGCTGGGAGTGGTTGATTCCATAGCTTGGACATAGCTTGGTGACCCTGGCAGAGGTAGTTGCTCTGGGACGCTTGAATTTCCTCTCCCCTTTCTGTTAAAATTTCACTTACTTATTGTCTTGTTTTTCTGGGTTCATTTGCAGCATGTTTCTTTATAAATATTTCTCTATCCTAGTGTTTTAATTTTTAATCATTTTTATTAGTATTCATGTGGTCCAGCTCAATCCTTTGGTCTGGTCTGTTGTAGCTTATTTAGATATGACTAATTCATGACTTGTGTTTAGATTCATGAATTTTGCCTCTTTCATTGTCTCGGATAGTTTAATTATGCTTAGGATATTTTTAGTTTTGTTTTGTGGCCTTAATCACATTCTCGTCCCTATGGAGATGACCCTCAAGTACTACGACAATAGTCATATATTGGTAGCATTTGATTCACACTCAAAATTATCAAATAAGTTTTTGGCGTTGTTGTCAGGGATGACGGTTTTGAAATTAGGTCACTTTAACTTTTTAGTTAATATTCGTCGTTATTGTGCTTAGATTATGTAGTCTTTTTTTTACCCCCTATTCGGTCTTTTGTTTTGTTTTGTTTAATTTGTTAGTATTTTATAATTAGTTGTTTTAGGTTTTTTTCTTTTCGTAAAAAAATTGAAAAAAAAATTTGAAAAAAAGGTCGGTTTTTTATTTTCCTCAATTTAACCATGAGCCTTTCTGGAGATATTTTCGAGACTCAATGATTATCATGGTCAATTGGGTCAAAATTTTAAAAAATGGAAAATTTGTGAGGTTATTTGTGTGGGTGTAAATGCTGAATTTAGAGGTCATATTAAGTTCATGTGTTTTGGGGGTTTTCAAGGCTTGTTATCTACAACTCCAGACGAGGTTTGGGATTTCTTTGAATACTTAGCTCAGGAAACTTGAGAGTTTGAGCAAGCTAAAGAAGCTCTTGTTCACTCTTCTTCAGATCCTTATGTTTATCATTCTGAACCTTACCATCAGGATCAATTTAGAAACCCTTGTTTTCAACAAGCTTATGTGCCTCCTATTTTATGTGATTATTGTCAGCCTCGTTGTCATAATATGCATGATTGTCCAATATTTGCTCGTACAGATGCACTTGAACATTGTATTACGGATATGATGGGGCAATTTTTTGGTATTCAATATAGGGAATGTTATAATGATTTGCTTGTGACTAGCCCTAGTCTAGGATATCCTATGCCTAATGTTAGTCCATTTGATGATTTTGAGTCTTTTCTTCCTCAAAGGCCCAATATACATGTTGATACACCTTTTGCCAATTTTAGGGAAGAGAATGACACCCCGATATCCCTACACCTTTCCCTTCTTGAGCCTAGCACACCTAGGGACATCACTAACTCCTAATTTTTCCCAACCCACATAATCCTTTGACCTTGTCTTGTAAATTTGAGGAGGGTGAGAGACTTAAGGGTGATGCTAATTCTGAGGAGCATTCTCTTGATGAGCTTAATGATCCCTTTTCTGATGAGTCTTATCCTGACTTAGGGCCCGCCCCTCCTATGACACCCCTTTCTTCTTCTCTTCCCCTCTTTCTCCCTTCTTTAGACCCTCCTAAGTTTACTTTTGTAGAGTCTAAGACTTCTATGCTTGGTAATCCCTGTTTAGATCAGACTCTTGAGGATAGTGATATAGATAGACTCGAGGACCACTTTAAGGTTAAGGACTTGACCTTAGGCCATCCTTTGAGCTTTGATTATCATATTTTATTCGATTGGCCTTCTCTTGGTCCTTTCTCTCCCTTTAGAGAAGTTGCACTCCATTTTGGTCATTCAGACCACTTTTGATGGCCTATGCATTCATATAGTCACATCATTGTTAGGCCATTGACTTGTGTGTCTGATTTTGCATGTACACATCTCTCTTTTGTTTGGCCTGAGAGCCTTGATAAGCTCAAGAGGGCCTTGACTTGCATTGCATTTATGCACCTTATTTGGGCTCCTCTTCCCGTTTCTAACTACTTGCATTTTTGCGAGGATTGGGCTCGATTATTTGATAAGCTGCTTCATTCATTGGTTGGGTTCGATACGAGTAGCAGCTTATGAGTTGTGATGCAGCGGCTGATGCTCCATGTTCCTCCTCAATAGCATCTAAGTGAGGCATTTAGTTTGGGTGTAATCAGTACCTAACCTAGTATGATCATTCCACCCTCCGCTCTTCTCTTTTTCATTTCTTTTCTTTCTTTTCGTACTTAGTTGGGGATATTTAGGATTGTGATTATGTGGGTGATCAATTTTGTAGAGCAATTTGGGATTTGTTGAGCCGTGTTGACTATGATCACCCTTGATTGTGTTATTGTTTTCTGAATACTTGTTAGTTACGGGTATCTAGGATTGTGAATAGTTGTGGATATCTGTGATTGTTTTTATGCTTCAATTTGTTTTGTTTCTTTATTTTTGTGAGTTTTGGTTTTGGTTTGGCTTTATTTTGTTTAGGCTTTTGTTTTTGTTTCCTTTTTAGTGTTTCAGTGGTTGTGTTTTGGTTTTGTTTTTGGTTTTTCTTTTCTTTTGAGTTTTGTTCTGTTTCAGGTTTACTTTTCTTTTGTTTTTGTACTTGGTAGTTCCTTGTCTATATTGGGTATTTTTTGCTTTTCTTAGGATGTTTTAGTTGTGTTATGGGTAGTGGTGGTGTGGTTTTTTAAATATGTGATTAGTGCTTTCTTTTGTTCTGGTGGTTTTATACCTTGTTTTTCTTTTGTCTTTTGCTTTGTTTTACGTTTCTTTTGCTTGAGTTTTGTATTTAGTAGGTCCTTGGTCTTGTTTTGTTTTCATTTTGTTGATTACTTTTGTTTTGGTCTAGTTTTGTTTTGGTTTGGTTTGGTTTGATTTGTTTGATTTTGGTTTTGGTTCTTGATTTGCTTCCTTTTTTTGATTTTGGTTTTTGTAAATATGTGTGTTTGGTTTTGTTTTGATTTTCATTTTGAGTTTGATTTTGATTTTGGTGATTTTGTTTTTGTTTTTGTTTTTGTTTTTTATTTTTGTCGTGTTCTAGTTTGTATAGCTGATGTGATTGCTTTTTAGCACCTTAGTTCCCACAATGAGGACATTGTGAAGTTTTGGTGTGGGGATGAGGTGTCCATTTGTACATATTTTTCAAAAATTTTGAAAAATTCAAAAAATATTTCTTTTTCTTTTGAGGTTTTGTGTGCTTTCTTTGGTGATTATGATCCCATGTTGCTAGGTTGTTGAGTTATATGTAAATAGAGTTTGCATGATGAGATCTCTAGTTAAGGATGTAGATTCAATTTCTCATAATAACTCCATCTCGTATGTGTGATCTGTGCCTACCTTGCTCACTTTATTGTTAATTCTTAGAGTGTTATTGTTAAGTCGGCATGTGAATTCTTTGTTTGCCGAAGTTGCCTTTTAAACTCTTGAAAAATCCAAAAAAAAAAGAAAAATGAAAAAAAACTCTAAAAAAGGGAATAAAAACCTAGGCACCAATGTTCATAGCCACTATGTTTATTTCATATCTTTAATTGACTTGAATATGTGCTATTTTACTTGATTACGCATTTGTTTGGGCAATGAAATAAATGCTTTGCACAATGGAATAAAGCCCCTTTTAGGGAAGGCCCGAATAGTTGTAAGTCAAGCGAGTTTAGGGTGCGTATGTTATCATTGTGGAAAAAAAAGGAGAAAAAATAGGACCAAATAAGGCAGTTAGGCAAGGAAACGGGGATCACATCGATGTTATCAACTTGATTCATAAGAGTTGATGCACGTTTGCACACGCACGAAGGTGTACATATCATTGCATATTGTGAGTGAGGTGAAAAATGATAATCGAGATGCTTCCTTTGACTTGAATATCTTCTGATTGAACATTCTGTTTATGTATACTTTTGTGGCCTAGTTATTAGGATGATGTAATTGTCCGAGTTGTGTACATGATTTCCCCATTATTTGTATATATGTTCATGTGTTGAAAAAACCCAAAAAGATTTTCATTTGTTTTTAAAATGATTTTCGTGGGCATTTCACTTGAAAACCCTTACGAAACCTTTATCGTCCACCTGTGAAACCAAAGGGTTTACAGGGCTTGTTGCATACGCTAAATGCAACCGTGATTCCTACGACAGTGAGTTAGGATTTTCTTTTTTTATTTTTCCTTTCTTTTTAGGTAGTTTAGTTGTTTTACTCGAGGACGAGCAAAATCTTAGTGTGGGGGTATTTGTTTAGCGCAAAAATCATACAATTGTATCCCCCTTAACTTATGATTTTATGCTCAAAATAATTATTAATTAGAATTTTTATTTGTGTTTTTTTGTTATTTTGTAGGAAAAATCAGAAAACATAAAGAAATTGTTAAAAAATAAAATTTCGGTTCATGAAATAAGGATTGAAGCAACAACCCAAGAATCAACCCAACCCCTTTAATACATCAGCAAAAAGAAAAAAAGGGGAAATTAAAAAAAAACCCCCACCCCCGCCCACACGTGCTGGGCACGTGACTTGCCTTCCCCCTTTAATCTCCTCACTTTCTTCTCTCTCCTCCCCCATTGAGAAAACCCCATGTTTGCTCCTTCCCCACCCCCATTTTTCGGTCTGCTCACCATTTTCATGCCCTCTCTCTCTCTCTCGAACTTCTCTCGAACTTCAAACCATGCCACAACCACCCCATCTCCATTCACAGCACCGTCCTCATCCGAAACCCACGCATCACCACACCATCTCCATCATCCTCGCCCACCATCAATGCCAGTGCGTCCATCATCTCTACCATCCACGGAAGCCAAATTGAACGACCAAGAGAAGGGAAGAACCGACTTGATTCGGGTATAAAGCGAAGCAGCAGCAGTGTTCGGAGGAAGAATCTTGGTGTGAGTTTCAAGTTTTAGGTTTAATTTTAGGGTATTTTCGTTTTAATTTCAGTTATTAGTAATTTAGGGTTCTTGTTTCGTTTCATCTATTTTGATTTTGGATCTATTTCCAACTTTCAATTTCATGTAATTAGGCTTAGTTTTGTTAATTTGGAGTCGACATTCATAAGTTTGGTTTGCAATTGTAACGTTTTAGGTTCGATGTTTGAGTAATTTCGGTTTCCTCCTCCCCTGCCCCTGTTTCGGTTCGCTATTCTTCGCCAGTAATGAGGTTCGTTTCTGCTCCTCCTTCATTGAATAATCTGAGGTAGTGGTTCATTTGCTTTGTTCTGTTCTGTTTTGATTTATATTTTGATTGTGAACGAGTTGAGTTAGTTCTGCTCTTGCTCAAATCAGTAGTCCATTTCTGCCCTTTTGTTTCAATGTCTGTTGTAATCTGGGATGTTGAATCTGCTTTTCCTATGCCCTAATTTCAAATTGAGGAGCTAGGGGTTGTTGATTCCATAGCTTGGACACAGCTTGTTGACCCCAGTAGAGGAAGTTGGCCTAGGACACTTGAATTTCCTCTCCCCTTTCTGTTAAAATTTCACTTACTTATTGTCTTATTTTTCTGGGTTCATTTGCAGCATGTTTCTTTGTAAATATTTCTCTATCCTAATGTTTTAGTTTTTAATCATTTTTATTGGTATTCATGTGGTCTAGCTTAATCCTTTGGTCTAGTATGTTGCAGCTTATTTAGATATGACTAATTCATGACTTGTGTTTAGATTCATTAATTTTGCCTCTTTTATTGTCTAGGATAGTTTAATTCGGCATAGGATATTTTTAGCTTTGTTTCGTGGCCTTAATCTCATCCTTATGCATGCGGAGACGACCCTCAAGTACTACGACGATAGCCATATACTTGCGGCATTTGATTTACATCAAAATTATCAAACACCTAGTCTGTCACAATTTCCTTCCAAAATGTCTTTTACCATTACCAAACAACAAAGCATCAAGGGGGCAATGAAAATGATTTTCATCAAAATTTCAGTCAAAATTCATTCTAATAGGCCATCGGTTCGTGAAAATTGGTGTAGATGTAGATCGACTGTCAATCCATCAAATTCATTCTGTCAGTAGTTGAGATAGGACGTTCGAAAAGTCCATTTCAACAAGCGGTTTTTTATGATGAAATGTTCCGTCACAAATCTTGTCACAACAATTCATTTCCATCAAAATTAGCCCAAATTTCTATCTGACAAAATCAGTTGTTTTCTATAGATCTTTCCCAATAAAAAAGACAATGCTTAGTAATGATAAAATATTATGCAATGTTACTTTTGATCAAAATATTGCATTATATAATTCAAATATCACCAAAAATAATGTATTGTATTATACTCCCTCCATCCCACTAAAGTTGTCAAAACTTTCCATTATGAATGTCCCAAAAGAATTGTCAAAATTTCTTTATTGAGTAAAGAAAATGACTTTCATTTGATACATTAGAGTAATAAATGATATTTCCTTATTTTTTAGTATTCCAAAATTTGACAACGTTGGTGGGGCGGAGGGAGTAATATAATAAAATATACTAGTGACAAATAACATATTGTGCATATTTGATTTCCAACTTTTAGCAAACGTTGGCAACTAATATGGAACATTAGAAAGACACACAGTCACACACACATATTCTGATATTATGTATCTTATTTAATTACCACAAAAATATGCTTATTATTATCAAGACATAATAATAGATAATTTACTTTCATCACTATTACTTTTTCCCACGTATTTGAATATAAACATAAAAATTTTAACACTTTCTTATTGTGATATTCTTAGTGACTGCTAAATTTTTGTTTTGATCAGAGCATCTTCCCTTTTAACACATACCGATTGTGATATTTTTACTATCAATTAAACTACAAACAATTACTACAGTTAAACAACTATGGAGATGTTCCATGCATTGGATGAGTTCCTAACACTAGTTGTTCATTAATTCTATTATTCTCTCTCTTTTACTTGCTGTTGTGAACTGCGATTTTAATATTTAATTAAGATCAATTTTTTTTGACTTATGATAAGTACTCATCATAAACATTACGTATATTTTAGCATAATTTCAGCATGATTCAGCACAATTCAACACTGTTAACAACTTATTGAAAATACCTAGTTATATTTTCTTCAGTGATTCAACACGTTCCAATATGTTTTGGCATGAATCGGCTTATTTCAGCACGACTCAGCATGTCTCAGCATGATTCAAGATGTTTCAACAAGATTTAGCATGTAAATACTATAACTCAAAAGGAACACGCTCTAAAAAAAAAAACATCAACATATTGTGAACAGTTCGAGTATCTTTATTTGGCCAACTTTTTAGTGAGAGTTTAAAGGAAAACATGATTGGACTTTTATGATTTTCAAGTTGTCTATTACATCAAATTCTGTTTTTTTATTTGATTTTATATAAAAATATCATACTGTGTTTTTTTAGATAAAACGGTGTGTTTCAATCTAACTAACTTTTAACGTTACCATTTTTGTGTTTCATTAGTGAACCTCAAATTTAGTTGTGGCCAAGTCATATGGGCATTTCCTAAATTCATACTCATTAAAGTGCATATAATACGAGCTTTCGCTTATCTCCTCTCCCTGGAATGTTATTAGTTAGTAGATGCCAACTGGACCGTTATTGATTTTCTAATAATTCCGAGTTCCAGGAGTTATCATAATTGAGCACAACCCAGCACTGGTTAAATCGCAAAGACAATGCATAGAAAGTGGCCTATTAGCTCAGTTGGTTAGGGCATCGTGTTAACAACGCGAAAGTAGCAAGTTCGAGACCTGCGTGGGCCATTTATTTAATTTTTTTTGCTCATTTGGATTTTTATGCTTTTTTAGTCATTTTCCCCTCATTTTGTTTTGAATGCCATCAATTTAAGATCTTTATTCTTTGGTGCATCAGGAGCAAAAAAATTAATATTAATAAATTTTAAAGTAACATTTTAAGAATTACTTTGTAACTTTACCAACTTTACTATTTGAGACCTGTGGGAAATTCAATATGCGTATGCTATTTTTGGGCACATACATAGATTAATAATTCTAGAACTTATAAGCGATGATTCTCTCGAGTTTTCTCATATGGTGACTTGTATGAGGTTGCTTTTTTGGATTCTGGGTAAGTTCTATCTGACTAGCCAATCTTGCCTATTATAGATTAGGCACATTTTGACTTCTTCTTGTGTTCTTCTACGGGTTGCAAGCTTTGTTTGAGAACCTTTTTGCCTCCAAGCTTGATTTGTGACACATTATTGAGCCAGTGTTTTCATACTCTAAATGAAAAGACCTAAAGAAATTTTACTATCTTGTATTAGTTTGGAACTAATTTTGTGGTTTTTAATTGCAACTATTTAGAACATATTCAAACAATGCTATGGATGCCAATATTAATTTCTGACTAAAATAATGTTACAAATTGCATTATTGTACTGTATCTTCTTATGTTAGTTTGGATCTAATTTCGTGATTTTTAAATGGAACTATTTGGAAGGTATTCGAACAATGTTACGGATGCCATGATCAATTCTGACCAAAATTACGTCCCAGATTGTATTATTTTGTTCCACCTATCAGACTTTAAAAATGGTGGGAATTTTTTTAATGTAAGGCAAATATTTAACGACAATTTTGATAGACCTCTATCAAAATTTCACAAGAAAAGATAGCTTCCGTCACCCTTGATGCTTTGTTGTTTGGCAATGGTACAAGACATTTTGGAGGGAAATTGTGACAGAAATGTGACCTTGTCCGTCACAATTTCCCTCCAAAATGTCTTGTGCCATTACCAAACAACAAAGCATCAAGGGGGTGATTAAAATGGTTTTCGTAAAAATTTTCATCAAAATTTATTCTAATAGGCTATCAGTCCGTGAAAATTGGTGTAACTAATGATTTAGATGGACTGGCAATCCATCAAATTCATCAAGCCAGTAGTTGGAATAGGTCGTTCGAAAAGTCCATGTTTTCTTGTAGATCTTTCAAAATAAAAAAGACAATACTTAGTAATGATAAAATATTATGTAATATTACTTTTGATCAAAAATATTATATTATATAATTCAAATATCACCAAAAATAATGTATTATATTATAATATAATAAAATATACCAGTGACAAATAGCATATTGTGTATATTTGATTTCCAACTTTTACCAAACGTTGGCAACTAACATGGAATATTAGAAAGACACACAGTCACACACACGTATTCTGATATTATGTATCTTATTCAATTAGCACAAAAATACGATTATTATTATCAAGACATAATGAAAGAGAATTTACTTTCATCATTATTATTATTTTTTGCTACATATTTGAATACAAACATAAAATTTTTAACACATTCTTATTGTGATATTCTTAGTGACTATTAAATTTTTGTTTTGATGAGAGTATCTTCCCTTTTAACCCATTCCTATTGTGATATTTTTACTATCAATTAAACTACAAACAATTACTACAGTTAAAGAACTACTGAGATGTTCCATGCATTGCATGAGTTCCTAATAGTAGTTGTTCATTAATTCCATTATTTTCTCTCTCTTTTACTTGCTGATATGAAGTGTAGTTTTAATGTTTAATTAAGATCATTTTTTTATACTTATAATATGCACTGATCATAAACATTGAGCATATTTCAGCGCAATTTAGCTTGATTTAGCACAATTCGGCACTGTTAATAACTGATTGAAAATATCTAGTTGCATTTTCTTTAGTGCTTAAAAACGTTCCAACATGTTTTGGCATGAGTCGGCTTGTTTCAGCACGACTCAACATGCATTAGCAGGATTCAAGATGTTTCAACAAGATTTAGCATGTAAGTACTATAACCCAAAAGGAACATGCCCTAAACAAAAAGCATCAACATGTAGTAACTAGTTTGAGTATATTTATTGGGCCAACTTATTGCACTTTTTTGATTTTCAAGTTGACTATTACATCAAATTCTTTTTTTTTTTTCATTTACTTTGACGTGAAAATATCATACTGTATTATATCAGATAAAATGGGGTGTTTCAATCTTCCTACCTTTTAACTTTACCATTTTTATGTTTCATTAATGAACCTCAAATTTAGTTGTGGCCATGTCATACAGGCATCTTCTAAATTCATACTCATTAAAGTGCATATAACACAAGGTTTCGCTTGTCTCTTCAATCTCCCTAGAATGTTATTACTTAGTGTATGCCGACTAGACCATTATTGATTTTCTGATAATTTAATGTTTCAGTAGTTTTCATAAGTGAGGACAACCCTAAGATTGGTTAAATCGAAAAGACAATGGATACGCAGTGGCCTACTGGGCCAGTTGGTTAGAGCATCATGCTAATTGTGTGAAAGTCGTATGTTTGACACCTGTACGGGCCGTTTATTTATTTTTTTGTTCATTTGGATTTTTTTTCCAATCATTTTCTCCTCATTTTGTTTTGAATGTCATCGATTTAAGATCTTTGTCCTTCGGTGCATCGGGAGCAAAAAAATTGATATTAATAAATTTTAAAGTAAAATTTTTAAGAATTACTTTGTAACTTTACCAGCTTTACTAATTGAGACCTGTGGCAAATTCAATATGTGTATGCTATTTTTGGGCACATACAGAGATTAATCCTAGAACATAGAAGCGATGATTATCTTGGGTTTTCTCATGCAGTGAATCATATGAGGTTGCTTGTTTAGATTATGGGTAAGTTCTATCTGACTGGCCAATCTTGCTTGTTATAGATTAGGCACAAATCTTGCCACACACAGTCTGTTTCCATCAAAATTAGCCCAAATTTCTTTTAAAATATCAGACAAAATCAGCTATTTTCTTGTAGATCTTTCTAAATAAAAAATGCAATGCTTAGTAATGATAAAATATTATGCAATATTACTTTTGATCCAAAAAATTGTATTATATAATTCAAATATGACCAAAAATAATGTATTATATTATAATATAATAAATATACCAGTGACAAATTACATATTGTGCACATTTGATTTCCAATTTTACCAAACGTTGGCAACTAATATGGAATATTAGAAAGACAAATAGTCACACACATAGGTTGATATTATGTATCTTATTTAATTACCACAAAAATACGATTATTATTATTGAGAAATAATAAAAGATAATTTGTTTTCATCATTATTATTTTTTCCTATGCATTTGAATATAAACATAAAATTTTTAACACATTCTTATTGTGGTATTCTTAGCGAGTATTAAATTTTTGTTTTGATAAGAGTATCTTCCCTTTTAACACATTCCTATTGCGATATTTTTATTATCAATTACACTACAATCAATTACTAGAGTTAAACAACTACTGACATATTCCATGCATTGCATGAGTTCCGAATACTAGTTGTTCATTAATTCTATTATTCTCTCTCTTTTACCTACTGTTGTGAAGTGCAGTTTCAATGTTTAATTAAGTTCTTTTTTTTTTACTTATGATAAGTAATTGTCATAAACATTGAGCATATTTCAGCACAATTCAGCATGATTCAGCACAATTCGGCACTATTAACAACTTATTGAAAATATCTAGTTATATTTTCTTCAGTGATTCAACACGTTCCAACATGTTTTGGCATGAGTCGTCTTGTTCTAGCATGACTCAGCATGTCTTAGCATGATTCAAGATGTTTCAACAAGATTCAGTATGTAAGTACTATAACTCAAAAGGAATGCGGCCTTAACAAAAAGCATCAACATATAGTAAGTAGTTCGAGTAACTTTATTTGGCCAACTTGTTAGTGAGAGTTTAAAGGAGAAGATATTTGGCCAACATGCCATTTATTTTTTTTATTTTTTTTGCGCATTTGGATTTTTTTCTTTTTTTCAGTCATTTCCCCCTCATTTAGTTTTGAATGTCAGCAATTTGAGATCTTTATTCTTTGATGCATCGGGAGCAAAAAAATTGATATTAATAAATTTTGAAGTAAAATTTTAAGAATTACTTTGTAACTTCACCAATTTTACTAATTGAGTCCCATGGTAAATTCAGTATGTGTATGCTATTTTTAGGCACATACATAGATTAATAATTCTAGAACAAATAAGCAATGATTCTCCCGAGTTTTCTCATGTAGTGAATTGTATAAGGCTACATTTTTAGATTCTGGGTAAGTTCTATATGATTGGCCAATCTTGCTTGTTATAGATTAGGCACATTTTGACTTATCGTTGTGTTCTTCTACAGGTTCAAACTTTGGTTGAGAACCTTTTTGCCCCCAAGCATGATTTGTGACTCATTACCGGGCCAATGTTTTCATACTCGAAATGAAAAAAACCCAAAGAAATTTTACCATCTTGCATTAGTTTGGAACTAATTTCGTGGTTTTTAATTGCAACTACTAAGAACATATTCAAACATTGTTATGGATGCCAATGTTAATTTCTGAGTAAAATTACGTCCCAAATTGCATTGTTGTACTTGGTCTTCTTATCTTAGTGTGGGACTAATTTCATGATTTTTAAATGAAACTATTTGGAACGTACTCGAACAATGTTAGGGACGCCATTATCAATTCTAACAAAATTAAGTCACAAATTGTATTATTTTGTCCCACGTAACAAATTCCGAAAATGCTAGGAATTTTTGAAACGTAAGACAAATGTTTGACGGCAATTTTGATAGACCTCTATCACAATTTTGACAAAAAAGATGGCTTCCGTCAAAATTGCGACGGAAATGTGACCTAGTCCATCCCAATTTCCCTTCAAAATGTCTTGCACTATTACCAAACAACAAAGCATCAAGTGGGTGATGAAAATGATTTTCATCAAAATCTCCGTCAAAATGTGTTTTAACAGGCTATCAGTTCGTGAAAATTGGCATAACCAATGATTTAGACAGACTGTCTATCCATCAAAATCATCCTGTCCATAGGTGTGATAGGTCGTTCGAAAAGTCCATTTCAATTAGCGGTTTTTCTATGATCACATATTCTGCCACAAATCTTGTCACAACAGTCCATTTCTGTCAAAATTATCCCAAATTTATATCAAAATATCGGACAAAATCAGTTGTTTTCGTGGAGATCTTTCCAAATAAAAAATACAATGCTTAGTAATAATAAAATGTTATGCAATATTACTTTTCATCAAAAAATTTGTGTCATATAATTCAAATATCACCAAAAATAATGTATTATATAATAATATAATAAAATATACCTGCGACAAATGACATATTGTTCATATTTGATTTCCAATTTTTGACGAACGTTGGCAACTAATATGGAATATTAGACAGGCACATGGTCACGCACACATTTATGATATTATGTATCTTATTTAATTATCCAAAAAAATACAATTATTATTATCAAGACATAATAAAAGATAATTTATTTTCATCATTATTATGTTTTCCTATGTATTTGAATATCAACATAAAATTTTTAACATATTCTTATTGTGATATTCTTAGTGAGTATTAAATTTTTGTTTTTATAAGAGTATCTTCCCTTTTACCATGTTGCTATTGTGATATTTTTGCTATCAATTAAACTACAAACAATTACTACAGTTAAACAGCTGCTGAGATGTTGCATACACTGCATGAGTTCCTAATACTAATTATTCATTAAGTCTATTATTCTCTCTCTTTTACTTGCTGCTGTGAAGTGCAATTTTAATGTTTAATTAAGATTATTTTTTTGACTTATGATAAGTAATTACCATAGACATTCAGCATGTTTCAGCACAATTCGGCATGATTCAAACAATTCCACTGTTAACAACTTGTTGAAAATGCCTAGTTATATTTTATTCAGTGATTCAATACGTTCCAACATGTTTTGGCATCAATCAACTTGTTTCAACACAATTCAGCTTGTGCTAGCGTGATTCAAATGTTTCAACAAGATTCAGCATGTAAGTACTATAACTCAAAAGGAACACGCCCTAAACAAAAAGCATGTAAGTATCTTTATTTGGCCAACATAGTAGTGAGAGTTTAAAGGAGAAGATTATTGCACTTTTATGATTTTCAAGTTGTTTATTGCATCAAATTCTATTTTTTTATTTGATTTGATATGAAAATATCGTACTGTATTTTTTCACAAAAAATTGGGTGTTGCAATCTTTCTAACTTTTAACTTTACCATTTTTATGTTTCATTAATGAACCTCAAATTTAGTTGTGGCCAAGTCATATGGCGATCTCCTAAATTTACCATTTTTATGTTTCATTAATGAACCTCAAATTTAGTTGTGGCCAAGTCATATGGCCATCTCCTAAATTCATACTCATTAAAGTGCATATAATATGAGCTTTCGCTTATCTCTTCTCCCTCGGATGTTATTTGTTAGTAGATGCCGATTGGACCATTATAGATTTTCAAATAATGCACAGTTTCAGTAATTATCAAAAGGGAGTACAACCCCAGCACTAGTTAAATCGGAAAGACAGTGCATGGGCCATTTATTTATTTTTTTTCCTCATTTGGATTTTTTTTCCTTTTTCAGTCATCTTCCCCTCATTTTGTTTTGAATGTCATCAATTTAAGATCTTTATTCTTTGGTGCAATGGGAGGAAAAAAATTGATATTAATAAATTTTAAAGTAAAAGTTCTAAGAATTACTTTGTAACTTTACCAACTTTACTAACTGAGTCCCGTGTTAAATTCAATATGCGTGTGCCATTTTTAGACACATACATAGATTAATAATTCTAGAACATATAAGCGATGACTCTCCTGAGTTTTCTCATGTAGTGGATTGTATAAGGTTGCTTTTTTAGATTGTGGGAAAGTTCTATCTGATTGGTCAATCTTGCTTGTTCTAGATTAGGCACATTTTTATTTGCCGTTGTTTTCTTCTGTAGGTTGCAAAAATTGGTTGAGAACCTTTTTGCCTCCAAGCATGATTCATGACTCGTTACTGAGCCAGTGTTTTCATAACCGAAATGAAAAGACCCAAACAAATTTTACTAGCTTGTATCAGTTTGGAACTAATTTTGTGGTTTTTAATTGCACCTATTTAGAGTATATTCAAACAATGTTATAGACACCAATATTAATTTCTGACTAAAATTACGTTCCAAATTGCATTATTGTACTGTGCCTTCTTATATTAGTTTGGAACTAATTTCATGACTTTTAAATGGAACTATTTGGGATGTATTCGAACAATGTTACGGACACCATTATCAATTCTAACCAAAATACGTCCCAAATTGTGTTATTTTATTCCACCTAACAGATTCTAAAAATGGTCGGAATTTTTGAAATGTAAGACAAATATTTGTTGGCAACTTTTATAGACCTCTGTCACAATTTTGACAAAAAAGGTAGCCTCCGTCAAAATTGTGACGGAAATGTGACCTAGTCCGTCACAATTTCCTTTCAAAATGTCTTGCACCATTACCAAACAACAAAGCATCAAGGGGGTGATGAAAGCAGTTTTCATCAAAATTTCCGCCAAAATCTGTTCTATCAGTCTGTGAAAATTGGCGTAACCAATGACTTAAACGGACTGTCAATTCATCAAAATCATCTTGTCAGTAACTGTGATAGGTCGTTTGAAAAGTTCATTTCAACTAGCGGTTTTATTTTTTTTTTTTTTGCGATCACATATTTCGTCACAAATCTTGTCACACTCGTCCATTTCTCTCAAAATAAGCCCAAATTTCTGTCAAAAAATCTAACAAAAAATCAGTTGTTTTCCTATAGATCTTTCCAAATAAAAAAGACAATGCTTAGTAATGATAAAATATTATGGAATATTACTTTTGATCAAGAAAATTGCATCCTATAACTCAGATATCACCAAAAATAATGTATTATATTATAATATGATAAAATATACCAGTCACAAACAACGTATTGTGCATGTTTTATTTCCAATTTTATGAAACGTTGGCAACTAATATGGAATAGTAGAAAGACACATAGTCACACACACACGTTATGATATTATGTACCCTATTTAATTACCACAAAAATACGATTATTATTATCAAGACATAATAAAAGGTAATTTATTTTCATCGTTATTATTTTTTCCTACGTATTTTAATATAAACATAAAATTTTTAACACATTCTTATTGCGATATTCTCAGTGAGTATAAAATTTTTGTTTTGATAAGAGTATGTTCGCTTTTAACGCATTCCTATTGTGATATTTTTACTATCAATTAAACTACAAACAATTACTACAATCAATTAACTATTGAGATGTTCCATGCATTGCATGAGTTAATTCCTAATACTTGTTATTCATTAATTCCATTATTCTCTCTCTTTTACTTGCTGTTGTAAAATGCAGTTTTAATGTTTAATTAAGATCATTTTTTTCGACTTATGAAAAGTATTTCCCATAAACATTTAGCATATTTAAGCACAATTCACCATGATTCAGCACAGTTCGACACTGTTAACAATTTATTGAAAGTACCTTGTTATATTTTCTTCAAGGATTCAACATGTTCCAACATGTTTCCGCATGAGTCGGCTTGTTTCAGCACGACTCAGCATGTCCAAGTATGATTCAAGATGTTTCAACAAGATTCAACATGTAAGCACTATAACTCAAAAGGAATTTGGCCTAAACAAAAAAATCAACATATAGTAAATAGTTCGAGTATTTTTATTTGGCCAACTTACAAATGAAGAGATTAAAGGAGAAGATAATTGCACTTTTATGATTTTCAAGTTGTCCATTACTTCAAGCTCTGTTTTTTTATTTGATTTGATACGAAAATATGATACTGTATTTTTTTCAGATGAAATCGGGTGGTTCAATCTTACTAACTTTTAACTTTACCATTTTTATGTTTCATTAATGAAGCTCAAATTTAGTTGTGGCCAAGTCATCCAAGCATCTCCTAAATTCATACTCATTAAAGTGCATATGATACGAGCTTTTGCTTATCTCTTCTCCCCGGAATTTTATGAGTTAGTAGATGCTGATTGGACTATTATTGATCTTCTAATAATTCAGAGTTTCAGTAGTTGTCACAAGTGAGCGCAATCCCAGCGTTGGTTAAATCAAAAAGGCAGTGCATATACAGCGGCCTATTGGCTTAGTTGGTTAGAACGTCGTGTTAATAAAGCGAAGGTTGTAGGTTTAAGACCTGCATGGACCATTTATTTATTTTTTAATCATTTGGATTTTTTTTCTTTTTTTTAGTCATTCTCCCCTCATTTTGTTTTGAATGTCATCAATTTAAGATCTTTATTCTTTGGTGGATCGGGAGCAAAAAAATTGATATGAATAAATTTTAAAGTAAAATTTTAAGAATTGCTTTGTAACTTTATCAACTTTACTAATTGAGTCTCGTGGTAAATTCAATGTGTGTACGCTATTTTTAGGCACATACATAGATTAATAATTTTAGAACATATAAGCAATGATTCTCCCGAGTTTTCTGTTGTAGTGAATTGTATGAGGTCGCTTTTTTCGATTCTGGGTAAATTCTATTTGATGGGCCAATCTTGCTTGCTAAGGCACATTTTGACTTGCCGTTGTGTTCTTCTACAGGTTGGAAGCTTTGGTTGAGAACCTTTTTTCCTCTAAGCATGATTCGTGACTCGTTACTGAACCAATGTTTTCGTACTCGAAATGAAAAGACCCAAAGAAATTTTACTATCGTGTACTAGTTTGGAAATAATTGCGTGGTTTTTAGTTGCAATTATTTAGAACATATTCAAACAATGTTGCGGATGCCAACATTAATTTCTGACTAAAATGACGTTCAAAATCGCATTATTGTGCTGTTCCTTTTCCTATTAGTTTGTAACTAATTTCATGATTTCCAAATGGAACTATTTGGAACGTATTCGAACAATGTTACGAACACCATTATCAATTCTGACCAAAATTACGTCACAAATTGTATTATTCTGTTCCACCCAACAGATTCTAAATATGGTATGAATTTTTGAAATGTAAGACAAATAGTTGATGGCTATTTTGATAGACCTCAGTCACAATTTTGACAAAAAAGATGGCCTCCGGCAAAACTGTGATGGAAATGTGACCTAGTCCGTCACAATTTCCCTTCAAAATGTCTTGCACCATTACCAAACAACAAAGCATTAAGGGGGTGATGAAAATGATTTTCATCAAAATTTTCATCAAAATTTGTTCCAATAGACTATCAGCCCATGAAAATCTTGTCAAAACAGTCCGTTTCATCAAAATTAGCCCAAATTTCTATAAAAAAATCTTACAAAATCAATTGTCTTCTTGTAGATCTTTCCAAATAAAAAAGACAATGCTTAGTAATGATGAAATATCTTGCAATATTACTTTTGAACAAAAAAATTGTATTATATAATTCAAATATTGCCAAAAATAATGTATTACATTATAATATAATAAAATATACCAGTAACAAATAACATATTGCGCATATTTGATTTCCAATTTTTACCAAATGTTGGCAACTAATATGGAATATTAGAAAGACACATAGCCACGCACACATATTCTGATATTATGTATCTTATTTAATTACCAAAAAATATTATTATTATTATCAAGATATATTAAAAGATAATTTATTTTCATCATTATTATTTTTTCCTATGCATTTGAATATAAATATAAAATTTTTAACACATTCTTATTGTGATATTCTTAGTGAGTATAAAATTTTTGTTTTGATAAGAGTATCCTCCCTTTTAACACATTCCTATTGTGATATTTTTAGTATCAATTAAACTACAAATGATTACTACAGTTAAACAACCACTAAGATGTTCCATGCATTGCATAAATTTCCAATACTAGTTATCCATTAATTCTGTTATTCTCCCTCTTTTACTTGCGGTTGTGAAGTGCAGTTTTAATGTTTAATTAAGATCATCTTTTTCAACTTATGATAAGTACTTATCATAACATTTAGCATATTTTAGCACAATTCGGGATGATTCAGCACAATTCAATACTGTTAACAACTTATTGAAAATACCTAGTTGTATTTTCTTCAGTAATTCAACACGTTCCAACATGTTTTGCCATGAGTCGGCTTGTTTCAGCACGACTCAGCATGTCTCAGCGTGATTCAAGATGCTTCAACAAGATTCGGCATGTAAGTACAATAACTCAAAAGGAACATGCCCTAAACAAAAAACATCAACATATAGTAAATAGTTCAAGTACCTTTATATGGCCAACTTATTAGTGAGAGTTTAAAGGAGAAGATAATTGCACTTTTACGATTTTGAAATTGTTTGTTACATCAAATTTTTTTATTTGATTTGATACGAAAATATCATACTGTATTTTTTTAGAGAAAATCCGGTGTTTCAATCTTTCTAACCTTGAACTTTACCATTTTTGTGTTTCATTAATGAACCTCAAATTTAGTCATGGCCAAGTCATATGGGCATCTCCTAAATTCATACTCATTGAAGTGCATATAATACGAGCTTTCGCTTATCGCTTCTCCCTGGAATGTTATTAGTTAGTAGATGCCAACTGAATTGTTATTGTTTTCTAATAATTCAGTGTTTCAGTAGTTATCATAAGTGAGCACAACAACAGCATTGGTTAAAATGAAAAGATGGTGGCCTGATAGCTCAGTTGGTTAGAGCATCGTGCTAATAACACAAAGGTTGTTGGTTTGAGACCTGTATCGGGAATTTATTAATTTTTTTGCTCATTTGAATTTTTTTTCCTTTTTCAGTTATTTTCCCCTCATTTTGTTTTGAATGTCATGAATTTAAGATCTTTGGTCATTGGTGCATCGGGAACAAAAAAACTGATATTAATAAATTTTAAAGTAAAAGTCTTAAGAATTACTTTGTAACTTTACCAATTTTACTAATTGAGTCCCATGGTAAATTCAATATGGATACGCTATTTTTTGGCACATACATGGATTAATAATTCTAGAACATATAAGCGATTACTCTTCCAAGTTTTCTCATGTAGTGAATTGTATAAGGTTGCTTTTTTAAATTCTGGGAAAGTTCTATCTAATTGGCCAATCTTGCTTGTTATAGATTAGGCACTTTTTTATTTGCCATTGTGTTCTTCTGCAGGTTGCAAGCTGTGGTTGAGAACCTTTTTGCCTCCAAGCATGATTAATGACTCGTTACTGAGCCAGTGTTTCCATATTCGAGATGAAAAGATCCAAACAAATTTTACTATCTTGTATTAACTTGGAACTAATTTTGCAATTTTAATTGCAACTATTTAGAACATATTCAAACAATGTTATGGACACCAATATTAATTTCTGACTAAAATTACGTTCCAAATTGCATTATTGTGCTGTGCCTTCTTATATTAGTTTGGAATTAATTTTGTAATTTTTAAATGGAACTATTTGGGATGCATTCGAACAATGTTACGGACACCATTATCAATTCTGACCAAAATTACATCCCAAATTACATTATTTTGTTCCACCTAATAGATTTGAAAAATGGTAGGAACTTTTGAAATGTGAGACAAATATTTAATGGCAACTTTTGTAGACCTCTGTCACAATATTGACAAAAAAGATAGCTTCTGTCAAAATTGTGGCGGAAATGTGACCTAGTCCGTCACAATTTCCCTTCAAAATGTCTTGCAGCATGACCCAACAACAAAGCATCAAGGGGGTGATGAAAATGATTTTCATAAAAATTTCGGTCAAAATTTGTTCTAGCCGGCCATCAGTCCGTGAAAATTGGCGTAACCAATTATTTAGAGGGACTGCCAATCCATCAGAATCGTCCTGTCAGTGGTTCTGATAGGTCATTCGAAAAGTCTATTTCAACTAGAGATTTTTTTATGATCACATATTCTGTCACAAATCTTGTCTAAACAGTCCGTTTCCGTCAAAATTAGCCCAAATTTCTGTCAAAATATCTAACAAAGTCAATTGTTTTCTTGTAGATCTTTCCAAATAAAAAAGACAATGCTGAGTAATGATAAAATATTATGAAATATAACTTTTGAACAAAAAAATTCTATTATATAATTCAAATATTACCAAAAATAATGTATTATATTATAATATAATAAAATATACCAGTGACAAATAACATATTGTGCATGTTTGATTTCCAAGTTTTACCAAACGTTGGCAACTAATATGGAATATTAGAAGGACACATAGTGACACACATATTCTGATATTATGTACCTTATTTAATTACCACAAAAATACAATTATTATCATCAAGACATAGAAAAGATAATTTATTTTCATCATTATTATTTTTTCCTACGATTTGAATATAAACATAAAATTTTTAACACATTCTTGTTGTGGCATTCTTAGTGAGTATAAAATTTTTGTTTTGATAAGAGCGTCTTCCCTTTTAACACATTGCTATTGTGATATTTTCACTATCAATTAAACTACAAACAATTACTACAGTTAAACAACTACTAAGATGTTCCATGCATTGCATGAGTTCCTAATACTTGTTATTCATTAATTCTATTATTCTCTCTCTTTTACTTGCTATTGTGAAGTAAGTGCGGTTTTAATGTTTAATTGAGATCATTTTTTTCAGCTTATGAAAAGTATTTCTCATAAACATTCAGCATATTTAAGCACAATTTGGCATGATTAAGCACAATTCGGCACTGTTAACAACTTAGTTAAAATACCTTGTTATATTTTCTTCAAGGATTCAACACATTTCAACATGTTTCGGCATGAGTCGGCTTGTTTCAGCACGACTCAGCATGTCTCAGTATGGCTCTAGATGTTTCAACAAGATTCAGCATGTAAGTACTATAACTAGAAAGGAACATGCCCTAAACCAAAAACATCAACATATAGTAAATATTTCAGTATTTTTATTTGGCCAACTTATTAGTGAGATTTTAAAGGAGAAGATAATTGCACTTTTATGATTTTCAAGTTGTCTATTACTTCAAGTTATATTTTTTAAATTTGTTTTGATATGAAAATATCATATTGTATTTTTCAGATGAAATCGGGTGATTCAATCATACCAACTTTTAAGTTTACCATTTTTATGTTTCATTAATGAAGCACAAACTTAGCTGTGGCCAAATTATCCGAGCATCTCCTAACTTCATACTCATTAAAGTGCATATAATACGAGCTTTCGCTTATCTTTTCTCCCTGGAATGTTATGAGTTAGTAGATGTCGACTGGAGCATTATTGATTTTCTAATGATTCAAAGTTCCAGTTATTATCATAAGTGAGCACATTCCCAGCATTGATTAAATCGAAAAGGCAGTGCATATAGAGTGGTCCATTGGCTCAGTTGGTTGGAATGTTGTGCTAATAAGACGAAGGTTGCAGGTTCGAGACCTGCATGGGGCATTTATATAATATTTTGCTCATTTAGATTTTGTCCTTTTTCATTCATTCTCCCCTCATTTTGTTTTGAATGTCATCAATTTAAGATCTTTATTCTTTGGTGCATCGGGAGCAAAAAAACTGATATTAATAAATTTTAAATTAAAATTTTTAAGAATTACTTTGTAACTTTACCAACTTTACTAATTGAGTCCCGTGGTAAGTTCAATATGCACACGCTATTTTTAGGCACATACATAGATTAATAATTCTAGAACATATAAGTGACGATTCTCCCGAGTTTTCTCTTGTAGTGAATTGTATGAGATTGCTTTTTTCGATTCTGGGTAAATTCTATCTGATTGGCCAATCTTGCTTGCCATAGATTAGGCACATTTTGACTTGCCGTTGTGTTCTTCTACATGTTGGAAGCTTTAGTTGAGAACCTTTTTGCCTCTAAGCATGATTCTTGACTCGTTACTGAGCCAGTATTTTCGTACTCGAAATGAAAAGACTCAAAGAAATTTTACTATCTTGTACTAGTTTGGAACTAATTTCATGGTTTTTAATTGCAATTATTTAGACTTATTTATTTTTTTGCTCATTTGGATTTATTTCTTTTTTCATTCATTCTCCTCTCATTTTGTTTCGTATGTTATTAATTTAAGATCTTTATTCTTTGGTGCATCGGGAGCAAAAAAACTGATATTAATAAATTTTAAAGTAAAATTTTTGCGAATTACTTTGTAACTTTACCAACTTTACTAATTGAGTCCCGTGGTAAATTTAATATGTGTACGCTATTTTTAGGCACATACATAGATTAATAATTCTAGAACATACAAGTGATGATCCTCTGGAGTTTTCTCTTGTAGTGAATTGTATGACGTTGCTTTTTCGATTCTGGGTAAATTCTATCTGATTGGCCAATCTTGCTTGCTATAGATTAGGTACATTTTGACTTGCCGTTGTGTTCTTCTACAGGTTGGAAGCTTTGGTTGAGAACCTTCTTGCCTCTAAGCATGATTTGCGACTCGTTACCAAGCCTGTGTTTTCCTACTCGAAATGAAAAGGCCCAAAGAAATTTTACTATCTTGTTTTAGTTTGGAACTAATTTTGTGGTTTTTAATTGCAATTATTTAGAACATATTTAAAAAATGTTGCAGATGCCAACATTAACTTCTGACTAAAATTACGTTCGAAATCGCATTATTGTGCTGTGCCTTCTTATATTAGTTTGGAACTAATTTCATGATTTTTAAATGGAACTCTTTGGAACATATTCGAACAATGTTACCGACACCATTATCAATTCTGACCAAAATTACATCACAAATTGTATTATTCTGTTCCACCTAACAGATTCTAAATATGGGATGAATTTTTGAAATGTAAAACAAATATTTGACGGCTATTTTGATAGACCTCAGTCACAATTTTCACAAAAAAGATGGCCTCCGCCAAAAATGCGGTGGAAATGTGAGCTAATGCGTCACATTTTCCCTTTCAAATATCCTGCACCATTACCAAACAACAAAGCATTAAGGGGGTAATGAAAATGATTTTCATCAAAATTTCCCTCTAATTTTGTTCTAACAGGCTATCAGTTCGTGAAAATTGTGGTAACCAATTATTTAGACTTACTGTCAATCCATCAGAATCATCCTATCAGTGGTTCTGATAGGTCATTTGAAAAGTCAATTTCAACTGGAGATTTTTTTTATTATCATATATTCCGTCACAAATCTTGTCAAAACAGTTCGTTTCCGTCAAAATTAGCCCAAATTTCTGTCGAAGTATCTAACAAAATCAATTGTTTTCTTGTAGATCTTGCCAAATAAAAAAGACAATGCTTAGTAATGATAAAATATTATGCAATATTACTTTTGAACAAAAAAATTCTATTTTATAATTCAAATTAAATATCACCCAAAATAATGTATTATAATATAATATAATATAATATAATATACCAGTGACAAATAGCATATTGTGCATATTTGATTTCCAATTTTTACCAAATGTTGGCAATTAATATGGAATATTAGAAAGACACATAGTCACGCACACAGATTCTGAAATTATGTATCTTATTTAATTACCAAAAAATATGATTATTATTATCAAGACATGATAAAAGATAATTTATTTTCATCATTATTATTTTTTCGTACGCGTTTGAATATAAACATAAAATTTTTAACACACTCTTATTGTGATATTCATAGTGAGTATTAAATTTTTCTTGTGATAAGAGTATCTTCCCTTCTAACACATTCCTACTGTGATATTTTTGCTATCAATTAAACTACAAACAATTACTATAGTTGAACAACCACCGAGATGTTTCATGCAATGCATAAGTTTCTAATGCTAGTTATTCATTAATTCTATTATTCTCTCCTTTTACTTGCTGTTGTGAAGTGCAGTTTTAATGTTTAATTAAGATTATTTTTTTCGACTTATGATAAGTACTTATCATAAATATTTAGCATATTTGAGCACAATTCGGCATGATTCAACACAATTTGGCACGGTTAACAACTTATTGAAAATACCTAGTTATATTTTCTTCAGTGATTCAACATGTTCCAACATGTTTTGCCATGAGTCGGCTTGTTTCAGAATGACTCAGTATGTCTCAGCGTGATTCAAGATGTTTCAACAAGATTTGGCATGTAAGTACTATAACTCAAATGGAACATGCCATAAACCAAAAAGATGAATCATATTGCAAATAGTTCGAATATCTTTATTTGGCCAACTTATTAGTGAGATTTTAAACGAGAAGATAATTGCACTTTTATGATTGTGAAATTGTCTATTACTGCAAGTTCTCCTTTTTTTTTTTTATTTGATTTGATATGAAAATATCATACTATATTTTTTGAGATGAAATAGCCGTGATACAATCTTACTAACTTTTAAGTTTACCATTTTTATGTTTCATTAATGAAGCTCAAATTTAGTTGTGGCCAAATTGTCCGAGCATCTCCTAAATTCATACTCATTAAAGTGCATATAATACGAGCTTTCGCATATCTCTTCTCCCTGGAATGTTATGAGTTGGCAGATGCGATTGGGCCATTATTGATTTTCTAATGATTAAGAGTTTCAGCAATTATCATAAGTGAGCACAATCCCAGCATTGGTTAAATTGGAAAGACAATGCATACAGAGTGGTTTATTGGCTTAGTTGGTTAGAACGTTGTGCTAATAACCTGAAGGTTACAGGTTCGAGGCCTGCATGGGGCATTTATTTATTTTTTAGCTGATTTGTATTTTTTTCTTTTTTGAGTCATTCTCCCCTCATTTTGTTTTGAATGTCATCAATTTAAGATCTTTATTCCTTGGTGCATCGGGAGCAAAAAAATTGATATTAATAAATTTTAAAGTAAAATTCTTAAGAATTACTTTGTAACTTTACCAACTTTACTAATTGAGTCTCGTGGTAAATTTATATGTACGCTATTTTTAGGCACATACATAGATTAATAATTCTAGAGCATATAAGCAATGACTCTCCCAAGTTTTCTCATGTCGTGAATTGTATAAGGTTGCTTTTTTAGATTCTGGGTAAGTTCTATCTGATTGGCCAATGTTGCCTGTTATAGATTAGGCATATTTTTATTTGCCGTTGTGTTCTTCTGCAGGTGCCAAGCTTTGTTTGAGAACCTTTTTGCCTCCAAGCATGATTCATGACTCGTTACTGGGCCCATGTGTTCATACTCAAGATGAAAAGACCAAAACAAATTTTACTATATTGTATTAATTTGGAGCTAATTTGGTGGTTTTTAATTGCAACAATTTACAACATATTCAAACAATGTTATGGACGCCAATATTAATTTCTGACTAAAATTACGTTCTGAATTGCATTATTGTACTGTGCCTTCTTATGTTAGTTTGGAATTAATTTTGTGATTTTTAAATGGAAATATTTGGGATGGATTTGAACAATGTTACGGACACCATTATCAATTTTGACAAAAATTACATCCCAAATTACATTATTTTGTTCCACCTAATAGATTCTAAAAATGGTAGGAACTTTTGAAATGCAAGACAAATGTTTGATGGCAACTTTTATAGACCTCTGTCACAATTTTGACAAAGAAGATAGCTTCTGTCAAAATTGTGATGGAAATGTGACCTAGTCCGTCACAATTTCTCTTCAAAATGTCTTGCATCACCATTACCAAATAACAAAGCATCAAGGGGGTGATGAAAATGATTTTCATCAAACTTTCCGTCAAAATTTGTTGTAATAGGCTATCAGTCTGTGAAAATTGTCGTAACCAATGATTTAGATGGACTGTGAATCCATCAAAAGCGTCCTGTCAGTAGCTGTGATAGGTCATTTGAAACATTTCAACAAGCCATTTTTTTTATGACCACATATTCCGTCACAAATCTTGTCACACTAGTCCGTTCCCGTCAAAATTACCCCAAAATTCTATCCCCCTAAAAAATAACAAAATCAGTTGTTTTCTTGTAGATCTTTCCAAATAAAAAAGACAATGCTTAGTAATGATAAACTATTATGCAATATCACTTTTGATCAAGCAAATCATATCATATAATTATAATATCAACAAAACTAATGTATTATATTATAATATAATAAAATATATGATTGACAAATAACATACTGTGCATGTTTGATTTCCAATTTTTACCAAATGTTGGCAACTAATATTGAAAATTAGAGAGACACATAATCACACACACATATTATGATATTATGTGCCTTACTTACCAAAAAAATACGATTATTACTATCATGACATAATAAAGGATAATTTATTTTCATCATTATTATTTTTTCCTACGTATTTGAAAATAAACATAAAATATTTGGCACATTGTTATTGTGATATTCTTCGTGAGTATAAAATTTTTGTTTTGACAAGAGTATCTTCCCTTTTAACACATTCCTATTGTGATATTTTTACTATAAACATTTACTACAGTTAATCAACTATTGAGATGCTCCATCCATTGCATGAGTTCTTGATACTTGTTATTCATTAATTCTATTATTTTCTCTCTTTTACTTGTTGTTGTGTAGTGCAGTTTTAATGTTTAATTAAGATAATTTTTTTTGACTTATGAAAAGTATTTCTCATAAACCTTCAGCATATTTAAGCACAATTCAGCATGATTCAGCACAATTCGGCACCGTTAACAACTTATTGAAAATACTCTGTTATATTTTCTTTAAGGATTCAACACGCTCCAACATGTTTCGGCATGAGTCGGCTTGTTTTAGCACGACTCAACATGTCTCAGTATAATTCAAGATGTTTCAATAAGATTCAGCATGTGAGTACTATAACTCAAAAGAAACATGCCCTAAACAAAAAACATCAACATATAGTAAATAGTTCGAGTATTTTTATTTGGGCAACTTATTAGTGAGAGTTTAAAGGAGAAGATAATTGCACTTTCATAATTTTCAAGTTGTCTATGACAACAAGTTCTTTTTTTATTTGATTTGATATGAAAATATCATACTGTATTTTTTCAGACGAAATTGGGTGGTTCAATCTTACTAACTTTTAGCTTTACCATTTTTTTGTTTCATTAATCAAGCTCAAATTTATATTAGTTGTGGCCAAGTCATCTGAGCATCTCCTAAATTCATACTCATTAAAGTGCATATAATGCGAGCTTTCGCCTATCTCTTCTCCCTGGAATGCTATGAGTTAGTAGATGCTGACTGGACCATTATTGATTTTCTAATAATTCAGAGTTTCAGTAGTTATCATAAGTGAGCACAATCTCACCATTGGTTAATTCGAAAAGACAATGCATATAGAGTGTCCTATTGGCTCAGTTGGTCAGAATGTCGTGCTAATAACACATAGATTGTAGGTTTGAGACCTCCATTAGCCATGTATTTACTTTTTTGCTCATTTGGATTTTTTTTTTTTTGATTTTTCAGTCATTCTCTCCTCATTTTGTTTTGAGTGTCATCAATTTAAGATCTTTATTCTTTGGTGCATCAGGAGCAAAAAAACTGATATTAATAAATTTTAAAGTAAAATTTTTAAGAATTACTTTGTAACTTTGCCAACTTCACCAATTGAGTCCTGTGGTAAATTCAATATGTGTATGCTATTTTTAGGCACATACATAGATTAATAATTTTGGAACATATAAGTGATGGTTTTCTCGAATTTTCTGTTGTAGTGAATTGTGTGAGGCTGCTTTTTTTGATTCTGGGTAAATTCTATCTGATTGGCCAATCTTGCTTGCCATAGATTAGGCACATTTTGACTTGCCGTTGTGTTCTTCTATAGGTTGCAAGCTTTGGTTGGAAACCTTTTTGCCTCCAAGCACGATTTGTGACTTGTTACTGAGCCAGTGTTTTCATACTCGAAATGAAAAGACCAGAAGAAATTTTACTATCTTGTACTAGTTTGGAACTAATTTCGTGGTTTTTAATTGCAATTATTTAGAACATACACAAACAATGTGGCGGATGCCAAAATTAATTTCTGACTAAAATTACGTTCAAAATTGCGTTACTGTGTTGTGCCTTCTTATGTTAGTTTGGAACTAATTTCATGATTTTTAAATGAAACTATTTGAAACGTATTCGAACAATGTTACGGACACCATTATCAATTCTAACCAAAATTACGTCACAAATTCTATTGTTCTACTGCCCCTAACAGATTCTAAATATGGTAGGAATTTTTGAAATGTAAAACAAATATTTGATGGCTATTTTGATAGACCTGGGTCACAATTTTGATAAAAAAGATGGCCTCTGTCAAAACTGTGACAGAAATGTGTCCTAGTCCGTCACAATTTCCCTTTAAAATGTCTTGCACCATTACCAAACAACAAAGCATCAAGGGAGTGATGAAAATGATTTTCATCAAAATTTCCGTCAAAATTTGTTCTAACAGGTATTAGTCCGTGAAAATTGGTGTAACCAATTATTTAGACAGACTATCAATCCATCACAAATCTGGTCACAACAGTCCATTTCTGCCAACATTAGCCCAAATTTCTGTCAAAATATCTAACAAAATCAATTGTTTTCTTGTAGATCTTTCTAAATACAGAAGACAATGCTTAGTAATGATAAAATATTATGCAAGATCACTTTTGATCAAAAAAACTGTATTATATAATTCAAATATCACCAGAAATAACGTATTATATTATAATATAATAAATTATACCAGTGACATAACATATTGTGCATATTTGATTTACAATTGTTACCAAATGTGGGCAACTGATATGGAATATTAGAAAGGCACATAGTCATGCACACATATTCTAATATTATCTATCTTGTTTAATTACCAAAAAATATGATGATTATTATCAAGACATAATAAAAGATAATTTGTTTTCATCGTTATTATTTTTTCCTACGTATTTGAATATAAATATAAAATTTTTAACACATTCTTATTGTGATGTTCTTAGTGAGTATAACATGTTTGTTTTGATAAGAGTATCTTCCCTTTTAGCACATTCCTATTGTGATATTTTTACTATCATTTAAACTGCAAACGATTGCTACAGTTAAACAACCACTGAGATGTTCTATGCATTGCATGAGCTTCTAATACTAGTTATTCATTAATTCTATTATTCTCTCTCTGTTACTTGCTGTTGTGAAGTGCAGTTTTAATGTTTAATTAAGATCAATTTTTTCGACTTATGACAAGTACTTATCATAAACATTCAATATATTTCAGCACAATTCAGCACTGTTAACAACTTATTGAAAATACCTAGTTACATTTTCTTCAGTGATTCAACATGTTCCAACATGTTTTGGCATGAGCCGGCTTGTTTCAGCATGACTCAGCATGTCTCAAAATGATTCAAGATGCTTCAACAAGATTTAGCACGTAAGTACTATAACTCAAAAGGAACATGCCCTAAACCAAAAACCTCAACATATAGCAAATAGTTTGTGTCTCTTTATTTTTCCAACTTATTAGTGAGAGTTTAAAGGAGAAGGTAATTGCACTTTTATGATTTTTAAGTTGTCTATCACATCAATTTCTGTTTTTTTTAGTTGATTTGATATGAAAATATCATACTGCATTTTTTTAGATAAAATCGGGTGTTTCAATCTTACTAACTTTTAACTTTACCTTTTTTACTATTGTATATCCCGTGCTTTGCACAGACATATGTAGTACTTCATTTGAGATTTTGATTATTAGCTAATTAGTTTTGATTAATATCAATATTTGAGATGTAATTATGGATTATGAACTATATATCTATTGTAATGGTTTATTATTTTTTACATAGTTATTTTGTGGTTGGACATTTTTAATACCTTTTTAGAGCTCAAATGTATTGACTTTGTTATTTTATACACTTATACGCTTTGAGTTAAATAATTTAATTAGATTTTCACTATCCACCTTTTTGTTTATAAAAAATTTATTGTGAATAATTTGTTTGTAGAAGATATTATTTTATTATTTTTATTTTATCTGGTATTATTATTACTGTTATTGTTGTTGTTATCTATTTAATAAGACATATATGTATTTAAAATCTTATAGCTTAATGTTAAGAATTCATAGCATCACGGTAATTAGCAACATTCAAATGTATTAAAGTTAATATTACACCTCAATATTAAAATATTTTAAACTTTCATGTGTTCGCTGGAAAGAAAATAGTCTCACCTCGTTAGTAATGGTATCAGTCAATGCACACAAAATGTTTTTGTTTGAGAGTTCAAAAATGAATAAAGAATAAGATTAAAAAGGAGGCAGGGGACCAATATCTAAATCTTACAAATAGTAGCGCATATTGGGTGTTTTGTAGACCATATGAATTTGTATTTTAATTCTAATAGTATTATTCCATGAATGATAGTACAACTTCTCTGTTTATGTCATGGTATTGAGTTTTGGCTATTTGGACTATGCATCTATTAAATTTTGGGGTAGATAAATATAATAATATAGTTTAGTAAAATAATAATTAATTAATTATGGCCCATGATCAATTACATATAAGTACTTTAAATAATTAATTAATTTAAATATGTTTTCTTTTGTTTATTCAAATAGTAATTATGTCATTACAATAGATTAAACTTTGATGTATTTACTAGATATGGATAAATTACACCTTAGGAATTTGCAGTAGCACTTTAGTTAGGTAGCATCACTTGAGTTATTAACATTAAATTGAGATTTTATTTCTATTAATGGTACATTATTATAATATATTGAACTTTGATGTATTTTTTAGATAAAGATAAATCAAACGTTAGGAATTTATAGCATCACTTTGGGAAGGAACAGTAAAATATATTTAAATGTACTTAAAATTTATGGATGTGTTTCAAAGGTCATGGTATATTAAATCTTTTTAGCATTTTATGGCTTCATAAGATCACTTTGACCAAGCATTAGTTTAGTTAGGAACATTAATGTTGGCTTTCTATTTATCCATTAATATTATATGTTATGTTTGTTTTAATGAAAGACAAGAAGGAAGTTTAGATATTTATTCTTTAATCATATTCTATAATGATATTATGAAATTACTAATCATATTTTGATATGTTATGGGACTTCCTTGATCTTGTGATTTAAGATATGATTTGGTTATGGAAAGAATAATAAAATTAGCTTAAGGAGAATCCAAATCAGCACATGACTTGATTAAGGAAGGAATTACTCAAAGAGAATCCAAATCTGCCAAAAAATCAGGACAACCATTGCAAGCATATCAACTAGCCGTTGCATGCTAAATTTGTGCCATCTTCAATGACACTGAACTGGATCTTCAAGACCTTGAACTGAAGCAAGAAATCAGGATGTGTCTAATGGCTACTTTTTCTCTATTTCTCTAAACCTTGCCTATAAATATGCAAGATGGTTGAGAGCTGAAGATACTAAGCAAGACAAGCATTCATTGGCATACTCAAACACACTCTCTTATTGTATTGATTGAGCTTTAATTTGCTATAGTTCTTTGAGTTATTCAAGTAGTGTGTAGGTTGGATTATAGAGTTGAAGGGTCAACTCTACCAAACCTTGTTGAGGGTGTCAACTTGGGTCTTGGAACTTAGAGTAGGTATATTCTAGAGTTGTAATCATCCCTCCTAATAAAGATTCGGGTTAATCCTAGAATTAGGGAACTCTAAGCGGGGATTAAGCCTGTTGAGGCCCAACCTCGTAAAAAATTCGCTTGTGTTTTGTCTACGTTTCTTTTCCGCACTTTATTTCGATTAAATTGCGATTTTAATCATCAACCTATTCACCCCCCTCTAAGGTGATTTAGTAGATTTTGCACTTTCAATTGGTATCAGAACCAAACCCACTACATTTTGACTTTACCGTCAAGTGTGCAACGATCATGGCCGCTAGTGGAGAAGGCTATTATGATCAAGGTCGCTCTACTATTAGACCACCTTTGTTTAAAGGTACTAACTTTTTGTATTGGAAAAATTTAATACAGATGTTTATCAAAACTGAAGATTATGAATTATGAAACATCGTGACAAAAGGACCATGCATTCCGCAAATCACAATTGATGGAAAAATCGTTACAAAAACTGAAGATCAATACACCCAAGAAGACTTTGCAAGGCTGTCAAAAAACTGTAAGGCCATGCATATATTATATTGTGGATTAGATGCTAATGAGTACAATCGCATTTGTGCATATGAATCAGCCAAAGAAATATGGGACAAGCTGGTGGTGACGTATGAAGGGATAAGCCAAGTGAGAGAGACAAAAATCAACATGTTTGTTCATCAATACGAGCTTTTCAAAATGCAACCGAATAAAATGATCAAGGAGATGTTTACAAGGTTTACTGATATAACCAATAATCTCAAGTCCCTCGGTAAAACTTACACCAATGAGGAGATGGTTAGGAAAATACTTCGGTGTCTTTCTAAAAACAAGTGGGGTCCTAAGATCACTGCAATTGAGGAAGCCCAAAACCTCAAGACTCTAGCCTTGGACGATTTGCTCGGAAAACTCATGACCCACGAAATACATCTTAAAGAAGATGAAGAAGAAAAAGAAACTCAATCCAAGAAAGGAGTAGCATTCAAAACTGGAAATGAAGACGCCATTTCCTCGGAAGAAGAGTCAAGCGAAGAGGATGAAGATACTATGGCAACGATCGCGAAAGGATTGAAGAAAATGTTCAAATCAAAGAAATTTGATCCCAAGAAGTTCTACAAAAAGGGATCATCATCAAGCAAAATGGAGAAGCTCTCAAAAGGTACAAAATTTCTTAACAACAAAAATGGTTCTAACTTGGGTCCTTGCTTTGGATGTGGATTGCCAGGACATATTGTGAAAGACTGTCCAGTTTTGCAAATGAAAGCCAAAAAGCATAAACAAAAACCCAAGAAAGAGTTCAAGAGAGCCATAATTGCCGCATGGAGTAATAATGACTCCAGTGACAGTGACAAAGAAGAAGAAATGGCAAACCTATGCCTTATGGCGAATGACGTTTAAGAAACCGAATCTGAAAACTTGGATGAGGTAGACTATTCTGACCTTCTTGAATATTCGAAGGATGAATTAGCTCAAGCATTAATCCAATGCATTCGGTGTGAACAAGAATATTTGTCCAAGATAAAATCCTTGAAGAAAATAATTCGTAATTTCCTCTCTGAAAAAGAGTCGTTACAAAAATTGAATAGTGAATCTCTTTTAAAAATTGAAATGCTTGAAAATGAAAAGAAAGAGCTTCAATTCAAACATGAGGGTCTAGAAAAAGTAGTATTTAAATTTTCTAAAGGACAAGAAAACTTGGACAAATTGCTAGGCTCTCAAAGAATGTCTTTCAACAAAGAAGGTATTGGATACAATACTTTTAACAAAAAGTAAAATTACAAAAATTTCTTTGTTCATGAAACATCCAAAGACAAATCTCACACCGTATGTAATTATTGTTTAAGGAAGGGTCATATTTCCTACTCATGTCCTCTCAAAAAGCCAAACACCAAGATAATCCAAGTTTGGGTACCAAAAGGAACAAGACCACAAAATAGGGTCACAACCTATGTTGGATCCAAATTCGATATCAAGGCTAGAAACGTTTGATCTATTGTTTTGTAGGCGTACTTAAAAGCCGACAATTTGTGATTTTGACCATGGCTAGAAAGGTTTGATTTAGTGTCTTGACGAAAGGGGGAGAATTCTTAATATTGGTGTATAAATTGAGGGGGAGCCCTCTCTAAGTACTAACTATATTCATGAGCTTTTGCAGGACTAGCCAATGAAACAATTACTCCTGTTAAGAAATTCAAGGTCTTAAATTACAGTTCAAGTGCTTGAACTGCAGGCAGAAGCTAAACATTTTGAATATGATCAAATTAAGGGTTTGAACTTCACTTTCAAGGCCTTGACTATGGGTCATTGATACAAATAAATCAATTGGTTCATGCCCAATGGAATTGGAAGACAATCTGATATATTTTCTTTCATTCTGGGCACGTGGATTTTTTTTAAAATCTGTGTCAATTTTTGTTAATCTTGAAAATAGTATGATATTTGCTAATTTTATTACAAAATCCTAATTGATTCATTTTTTGATGGGAAATTATTTTGGGCAACAAATTTCCTTTCTCACCCACGCATGTCCTCCTCTTTCTCTGTCTTACTTTAATTTACCCCCAACTTAGCCTCACTTCACTTAGTTTTCTTCACTCTTTCCACTTTGTTTTAAATTTGATTTTACTCTATTTTTACTTTACATGTGTGAAACGACATAGTTTTAAGTACCTCTTATTTTTTATGAAAGTCAAAGGGGGAGAATAGTTTGGTCATTTTGGTCGTGTTGATGTTAAATGCTACCAATCAGGTAATGTATCAGGTGATGTAATACCTTTGCATAGTTACTTCCTACTTGAGAAATTTTGATTTTCAAATTTTAAATTGCTCAATGATTTTTAGAAGGTAAGCATGATATGATTAATAACCATCGTATTTTTTTCATGGCATGTGACATATTATTATTATGCGTGCTTAATATTTTAAACATCATACCGAATTGTTGCACATAATTTTATGGTTAGTGTTTGCATCAATGTTATTGTCTATCCCCATAAGGGAATATATATATTATTTTGCCATAATCTTGATCATTTATTTTTTAAAGGTGGAGTTAGTTTAGTTTGCGATATGATCTTGAAACGCTACTATGGCTATATATTTTATTTAATATTGAATCCTCTTTCTTAGCACTAATGCTCTTATTGGATAAGTTTGAAGGTACTAAGTGTAAGGTCATAAGTATTGCATATGAAACATGCATTTTGGATTTCCCCTTCTTATGCAAACTTTTTGATAAAATACAAAAAGGGGGAGAAAGATTATGGTAAGCTAATTTGATTATTTGATGAATCCATGATATTTATGAAGTTTTGTCTTTCATCAAAAAGGGGGAGATTGTTGGCTTTCTATTTATCCATTAATATTATATGTTATGTTTGTTTTGATGAAAGACAAAAAGGAAGCTTAGATATTTATTCTTTATTCATATTCTATAATGATATTATGAAATTACTAATCATATTTGGATATATTATGGGACTTCCTTGATCTTGTGATTTAAGATATGATTTGGTTATGGAAAGAATAATAAAATTAGCTTAAGGAGAATCCAAATCAGCATATGACTTGATTATGGAAGGAATTGCTCAAAGAGAATCCAAATCTGCCAAAAAATCAGGACAACCGTTGCAAGCAAATCAACTAGCCGTTACATGCTGAATTTGTGTTATCTTCAGTGACACTGAACTGGATCTTCAAGGCCTTGAACTGAAGCAAGAAATCATGATGTGTCTAACGGCTACTTTTCTTCTATTTCTCCAAGCCTTGCCTATAAATATGCAAGATGGTTGAGAGCTGAAGATACTAAGCAAGACAAGCATTCATTGGCATACTCAAACACACTCTCTTATTGTATTAATTGAGCTTTAATTTGCTATTGTTCTTTGAGTTATTCAAGTAGTGTGTAGGTGGGATTATAGAGTTGAAGGGTCAACTCTACCAAGCCTTATTGAGGGTGTCAATTTGGGTCTTGGAACTTAGAGTAGGTGTACTCTAGAGTTGCAATCGTCCCTCCTAATAAAGATTCGAGTTAATCCTAGAGTTAGGGAATTCTAGGCGGGGATTAAGCCTGTTGAGGCCCAACCTCATTAAAAAATTCGCTTGTGTTTTGTCCACGTTTCTTTTCCGCACTTTATTTTGATTAAATTGTGATTTTGATCATCACCCTATTCACCCTCCTCTAGGGTAATTTAGTAGATTTTTCACTTCCAATTAATATGAAAATTTTATTATATATTAATGATACGTCATTAAAATATGTTAAACTTTGTTGTATTTGTTAGATAGAGAAAAAAAATCACACGTTGAGAATTTGTAGCATCACTTTAGTTAGCAAGCATCACTTCAGGAACATTAAAATCTACTAAAATTTGATTAAAATTTATGGATGTATTTCAAAGGTCATAGTATACTTAACTTTAATTAAAAATTGATGGATTTATTTCAAAGATCATAGTATGCTTAATTTTTTTTGCATTCCATGGCTTAATAAGACCATCTTGACATCGACATGGTGTGATATATTGCATTAAGTATACAACTCCAAAGTAAAAAGGAAAAAAAAGAGACCACTTGACCAATGATATTATGGCAAATGTCACTCACCCAAGAACACATTCAGTTTTATATTATATATATGATACGATATGTTATATGATGTTGCATTAACGGACCTCAAATTTTGTTGTCCCAAGTCATACGGGCATCTCCTAAATTCATACTCATTAAAGTGCATATAATATAAGCTTTCACTTATCTCTTCTCCCTGGAATGTTATTAGTTAGTAGATGTCAACTGGACCATTATTGATTTTCTAATAATTCAGAGTTTTAGTAGTTATCATACGCAAGCACAATCCAAGCATTGGTTAAATAAAAAAGACGATGCATACGGAGTGGCCTATTGGCTCAGTTGGTTAGAGTGTTGTGCTAATAATGCGAAGGTCACAAGTTCGAGACTTACATGGGACATTTATTTATTTTTTTACTCATTTGGATTTTTTTCTTTTTTAGTCATTTTCCCCTCATTTTGTTTTGAATGTCGTCAATTTAAGATCTATATTCTTTGGTGCATTGGGAGCAAAAAAATTGATATTAATAAATTTTAAAATAAAATTTTTAAGAATTACTTTGTAACTTTACCAACTTTACTAATTGAGTCCCATAGTAAATTCAGCATGTGTATGCTATTTTTAGGCACATACATAGATTAATAATTTTAGAACATATAAGCGATGATTCTTCCGAGTTTTCTCATGTAGTGAATTGTATGAGGTTGCTTCTTTCGATTCTGAGTAAGTTCTATCCTATTGGCCAATCTTCCTTGTTATAGATTAGGCACATTTTGACTTGCTATCGTGTTCTTCTATAGGTTGTAAGCTTTGATTGAAAACCTTTTTGCCTCCAAGCATGATTCGTGACTCGTTACTAAGCCAGTGCTTTCATGCTCTAAATGAAAAGACACACAGAAATTTTACTATCTTGTATTAATTTGGAGCTAATTTCGTGGTTTTTAATTGCAATTACTTGGAACATATACAAACAATGTTGTGCACTCCAATATTAAATTCTAACTAAAATTATGTTTGGAATTGCAGTATTGTACTATGCCTTCTTATATCAGTTTGGAAGTAATTTTGTGAATTTTAATTGGAACTCTTTGGAACGTATTCGAATAATGTTATGGACACCATTATCAATTTTGACCAAAATTACACACCAAATTGCATTATTTTGTTCCACCTAATGGATTCTAAAAATGAGAGGAATTCTTGAAATGTAAAACAAATATTTGATGGCAATTTTGATAGACCTCTGTCATAATTTTGACAAAAAAGATAGCTTCCGCCAAACTTGTGACAGAAATGTGACCTAGTCCGTCACAATTTCCCTTCAAAATGTCTTGCACCATTACCAAACAACAAAGCATCAAGGGGGTGATCAAAATGATTTTCATCAAAATTTCCGTCAAAATTTATTCTAATAGGTTATCAGTCCGTGAAAATTGGTGTAACCAATGATTTAGATGGACTGTCAATCCATCAAAATCATCCTGTCAATGCTTGTGATGGGTCATTCGAAAAGTTTGTTTCAACTAGTAGTTTTTTTTTTTATGATCACATACTACGTCACAAATCTTGTCACAATAGTCCGTTTCCATCAAAATTAGCCCAAATTTCTGTCAAAATATCTAACAAAATCGGTTGTTTTCTTGTAGATCTTTCCAAATAAAAAAGACAATGCTTAGTAATGTTAAAATATTATGCAATATTACTTTTGATCAAAGCAATTGTATTATATAATTAAAATATAACCAAAAATAATGTATTATATTATAATATTAGAAAATATACCAGTGCCAAATAACAATTTGTGCATATTTGATTTCAAATTTTTACCAAATGTTGGCAACTAATATGGAATATTAGAAAGACACATAGTCACAAACACATGTTCTGATATTATATATCTTATTTAATTATCAAAAAATACGATTATTACTATCAAGACATTATAAAAGATAATTTATTTTCATCATTATTAATTTTTCCTACGTATTTGAAAATAAACATAAAATTTTTAACACATTCTTATTGTGATATTCTAAGTGAGTATCAGATTTTTTTTGATAAGAGTATCTCCCTTTTAACACATTCTTATTGTGATATTTTTACTATCAATTAAACTACAAACAATTACTACCGTTAAACAACTACTGAGATGTTTCATACTCTGCATGAGTTCTAATACTAGTTATTCATTAATCCATTATTCTCTCTCTCTTACTTGCTGCTGTGAAGTGCAGTTTTAATGTTTAATTAAGATCATTTTCATCGACTTACGATCAGTACTTATCATAAACATTCAGCATATTTCAGCACAATTTGGCATGATTTAGCAGAACTCGGCACTGTTAACAACTTATTGAAAATACCTAGTTATATTTTCTTTAGTGATTCAACATGTTCCAACATGTTTGGCATGAGTCGGCTTGTTTCAGCACGACTCAGCATGATTCAAGATCTTTCAGCAAGATTCGTCATGTAAGTACCATAACTCAAAAGGAACATGCCCTAAACAAAACATCAACATATGGCAAATAGTTTTGGTCCCTTGATTTGGCCAGCTTATTAGTGAGAGTTTAAAGCAAAAGATAATTTCATTTTTATAATTTTCAAGTTATCTATTACATCAAATTCTATTTTTTTTTTAGTTTATTTGATGTGAAAATATCATATTTTATTTTTTCACATAAAATCGAGTGTTTTAAACTTATGAACTTTTAACTTTTACCATTTTTGTTTTTCATTAATGAACCTTAAATTTAGGTGTGGCCAAGTTATACGGGCATCTCCTAAGTTCATACTCATTAAAGTGCATATAGTATGAGCTTTCGCTTATCTCTTTTCCTTGGAATGTTATTAGTTGGTAGATGCCGATTGGACCATTACTGATTTTCTAGTAATTCAGAGTTTCAGTAGTTATCATAAGTGACCACAACCCCAGCATTGGTTAAATCGAAAAGACAATGCATATGGAGTGGCCTATTAGCTAAATTGGTTTTGCATCGTGCTAATAATGCAAAGGTTGCAGGTTCAAGACCTGCATGAGCCATTTATTTAATTTTTTGCGCATTTGGATTTTTTTTCTTTGTTCAGTCATTTTCTCCCCATTTTGTTTTGAATGTCATCAATTTAAGATCTTTATTCTTTGGTGCATCGGGAGCAAAAATCTTGATATTAATAAATTTTAAAGCAAAATTTGTAAGAATTACTTTGCAACTTTACCAACTTTACTAATTGAGTCCCGTGGTAAATTCAATATGTGTAAGCTATTTTTAGGCACATACATAGATTAATAATTCCAGAACATATAAGCGATGATTCTCTCGAGTTTTCTCCTGTAGTGAATTGGATGAGGTTGCATTTTTGGATTCTGAGTAAGTTATATCCGATTGGCCAATCTTGCTTGTTATAGACTAGGCACATTTTGACTAGCCGTTGTGTTCTTTTATCGGTTGCAAGCTTTGGTTGAGAATCTTTTTGCCTCCAGGCATGATTCGTGACTCATTACTAAGCTAGTGCTTTTGTATTCTAAATGAAAAGACCCAAAGAAATTTTACTATCTTGCATTAGTTTGGAACTAATTTTGTGGTTTTAATTGAAGCTATTTAGAACAAACAATATTATAGATGCCAATATTAATTTCTAACTAAAATTACGTTCCAAGTTGAATTATTGCACTGCACCTTCTTAGATCAGTGTGGAACTAATTTCGTGATTTTTAAATGGAACTTTTTGGAAAGTATTCGAACAATGTTATGGATATTATTATTTCCAACCAAAATTACATCCCAAATTGTATTATTTTGTTCCACCTAGCAGATTCTAAAACTGGTACTATTTTTTGAAATGTAAGACAGTTATTTGATGGCAATTTTGATATACCTCTGTCACAATTTTGAAAAAAAAGATAGCTTCTGTCAAAATTGTGATGGAAGTGTGTCCTAGTCTGCCATAATTTCCCTTTAAAATGTCTTGCACCATTACCAAGCAACAAAGCATCAAGGGGGTGATGAAAATGATTTTCATCAAAATTTCCATCAAAATTTGTTCTAATAGGCTATCCGCCTGTAAAATTGGCGTAACCAATGATTTAGACGGACTGTTAATCCATCTAAATCATCCTGTCAGTCGTCATGGTAGGTCATTCGAAAAGTCCATTTCGACTAGCGATTTTTTTATGATCACATATTCCGTTAGAAATCTTGTCACAACAGTCCGTTTCCGTTAAAATTAGGCCAAATTTATGTCAGAATATCTAACAAAATTAGTTTTTTTCTTGTAGATTTTTCCAAATAAAAAAGACAATGCTTAGTAATAATAAAATATTATGCAATATTACTTTTGATCAAAAACAATTGTAGCATGTGATTCAAATATCACCAAAAATAATGTATTATATTATAATATAATAAAATATGCCAGTGAAAAATGACATATTGTGCATATTTGATGTCCAATTTTTAACAAACGTTGGCAACTAATATGGAATATTAGAAAGATGCATACACACACATTTTTGATATTATGTATCTTATTTAATTACCACAAAAATATGATTATTATTATCAAGACATAATAATAGATAATTTATTTTCATCATTATTTATTTTTCCTATGTATTTGAATATAAACATAAAATTTTTAACGCATTCTCATTTGTGATGTTCTTAGTGGGTGTTTGGCCTAGCTTAAAAGTGAGTTTTTGACCTTGAAAAATACAAACTAAACCAAACATAACTATTTTCAAAAACAAAAAACTATTTTTCAAAAGTGATTCTCTGGGTAACTGTCTCTAGAAACAGAAGCATCGTTTTGCTGCTTCTACTTCTACAAAGCAGGCAAACTCTCGGCCGAGAGATGCGGAAATGATATTGCGTTTCAGATATGGGCAGAATTGCCCCTGAAGAACTTAAAAATTCCTAATCAACACCTATAAATACTCACTGCTTTCCCCCTCTCTTGCTTCAATTCACAGAACTACAATATTACGCTTTCTCCATCTTCTTCAATGTAGGTCTTCTCTGTAACTTTGTTTAGATCAACATGACTCCACCTCATCAGTATCATAAAACACCATACCCAAAGAAGGAGGTGACTGTCATTAATCCATGCTAATATAATAATTTTATTCTTTTGAAATTCATAATTTGTAGTCTCTGTTCTTGGTGGGGGAGGAGTGGAATGGAGATATTGTATGTAATTGATACAACTCAGACAAATAATGGAATTTGGAATGGTATATGCCATATATTTTTTTAAATATTGTTTTTGTGTTGGTCTGGGCATAATTCTTTCATCCAGATTTACAATTTCTGCTCTGAATTGTTATGCAAAGATATTGAGATGGTGGTTAGTGAGTGATGGACTATAGTGGGGTAAAGAATAGAGATCAGATGGGTGGAAAGGATATAGGAAGAGAGAGAAAGAAAATGAGAAATATAGAGCAATTCAAACTGAGCTATAAAATTTATAGGGGAAACGGTGAAATGAATGGGAGGACGAAGAAGAACTTGCTAGAGAAGGAGAAATGAGCGCTAGTGAATTTGGTGAGGGAAAATAAAGGAAATCAGAACTGCTACAATTATATGTCCACTTTAGTTGACCCAATTTCGTGGTCCATATGCATTGCTTCTAAATTTTGGTGTCATTCTTTCTTTGGTTAAGTCCACTGCCATGCTCTGCTTTCCAGCTCACCCTCCCACCCAAATTATAATTTCTCCATGCTCTACACGTATGTCACTTTGAACTTGCTAAAATTTCCATGCCTATGTTATATTGTCTTTGATATTTAACATTTCATGACTTCTCTTGATAATTAATTTTGTTTTTAAATAAGTTTAATGAAATGGTTTTTCTTAGCAATTTGGACTTTTTTATAATTTAACTAATCATGATATAGTTTAGAAGTTGCCTCCAAAAATCTCAATTTAGTTATTAAACTTTAAAGATACTTGGCTAGGTGACTTCTCTATCAAATTATTTGTTCTCTATTTATTTTATAATTGTTGAATTTTGTCCAATCAGTTTGGCCCAATCTAACAATATTTTTTTTAATGTTTGTGTAATATTTATAATTGTTTTCCCCATAATGTTTTATATTACTTTTGTAGAGTAAGACATCAAATCTTGATCATAAGATACGTTTGGCATCATCCGAAAATAATGCTTCACTATTGGTTGTTTGTATTTTTTAATTTGTAGCTGACCAAAGAATAAAATTTCATATGTGTATTATCTCCTAGAAATACGTAGAAATTGATGGTTATGAACCAAAAAAAAAAAAGCAAACTCTTACTTTAGTAAAGAAATAAGAAGACATAAATAATTATAATGTAAAACGAAAAATAACAAATTATAGATTAATTGAGAAGTGCTTTAAAAAAAGTTCGGCCAAACAACTCGAAATGTTCAAAAATATTTTCATATAAATTAGGCCAACACTTCATAATTTTTCCAAAAACAGCTTTTAAAGAAACTACTTTTACAAAACAAAAGCAGTTTTCCAAAAACTAGGCCAAACAGCAAATTAGTGAGTATTAAATTTTTTTTGGATAAGAGTATCTTCCCTTTTAACACATTCCCATTGTGATATTTTTACTATCAATTAAACTACAAATAATTACTGCTGTTAAACAACTACTTAGATGTTTCATGCATTGCATGAGTTCCTAATACTAGTTATTAATTAATTCTATTATTCTCTCTCTTTTACTTGCAGTTGTAAAGTGCAGTTTTAATTTTTAGTTAAGATCATTTTTTTCGACTTATGCTAAGTACTTATCATAAGCATTCAGTATATTTTAGCACAATTCGGCATGATTCAGCACAATTTGGCACTATTAACAACTTATTGAAGATACCTAGTTATATTTTCTTTAGTGATTCAACACGTTCCAACATGTTTGGCCATTAGTCGGCTTGTTTCAGCACAACTCAGTATTTCTCAGCCTGATTCAAGATGTTTCAACAAGATTCATCATGTAAGTACTATAACTCAAAAGGAACATGCCCTAAACAAAAATATAAACATATAGCAAATAGTTCGGGTCTCTTTATTTGGCGAACTTATTAGTGAGAGCTTAAAGCAGAAGATAATTGCACTTTTATGATTTTCAAGTTGTCTATTACATCAAATTCTGTTTTCTTAGTTGATTTGATATGAAAATATCATACCATATTTTTTTAGATAAAATCGGGTGTTTTAGACTTACTAACTTTTAACTTTACCATTTTTATGTTTCATCAATGAACCTCAAATTTAGTTGTGGCCAAGTCATACGGGCATCTCCTAATTTCATACTCATTAAAGTGCATATAATAGGAGCTTTCACTTATATCTTCTCCCTGGAATGTTATTAGTTAGTGGATGCCGACTGGAGCATTATTGATTTTCTAATAAATTCAGAGTTTCCCTAGTAGCACAACCCCAGCATTTGTGAAATCGAAAGGACAGTGCACACGGAGTGGCCTTTTAGCTCAACTGATTAGAGCGTCGTGTAATTATAAAGCGAAGGTCGCAGGCTCGAGACCTGTATGAGCCATTTATTTTTTTTTTGCACATTTGGATTTTTGTCTTTTTCCAGTCATTTTCCCCTCATTTTGTTTTGAATGTCATCAATTTAAGATCTTTAGTCTGTGGTGCATCGGAAGCAAAAAAATTGATATTAATAAATTTTGAAGCAAAATTTTTGAGAATTATTTGTAACTTTACCAGCTTTACTGATGAGTCCCGTGGTAAATTCAATATGTGTATGCTATTTTTAGGCACATACATAGATTAATAATTCTGGAACATATAAGCGATGATTCTCCCGAGTTTTCTCATGTAGTGAATTAAGGTTGCTTTTTTAGATTCTAGGTAAGTTCTATCTGACTGGCCAATTTGGCTCATTATAGATTAGGCACATTTTGACTTGCCATGGTGTTTTTCTACATATTGCAAGCTTTTGTTGAGAACCTTTTTGCCTCTAAGCATGATTCGTGACTCGTTACTGACCCAGTGTTCTCGTACTCTAAATGGAAAAACCCAATGAAATTTTACTATCTTGTATTAGTTTGGAATGAATTTCGTGGTTCTAATTGCAACTATTTAGAACATATTCAAACAATGTTATGGATGCCAATATTAATTTCTGACTAAAATTACATCCCAAATTGCATTACTAAACTGGGACTTCTTATATAAGTTTGGAACTAATTTCGTGATTTTTTATATGCAACTATTTGGAACATATTTGAGCAACATTATAGACACCATTATCAATTCTGACCAAAATTACGTCACAAATTGTATTATTTTGTTCCACCTACGAGATTCTAAAAATGGTAGGAATTTTTGAAATGTAAGACAAATATTTGATGGCAATTTTGATAGACCTCTGTCACAATTTTGACAAAAAAGATAGCTTCCGTCAAAATAGTGACGAAAATGTTACCCAGTCCTTCACAATTTCCCTTCAAAATGCCTTGCACCATTACCAAACAACAAAGCATCAAGGGGGTGATGAAAATGATTTTCATCAAAATTTCTGTCAAAATTTGTTCTAACAGACTATCAATGCACGAAAATTGGCGTAACCAATGATTTAGACAGATTGTCAGTCCATCAAAATCAAGCTGTCGGTGGTTGTGATAGGTCGTTCAAAAAGTCCATTTCAACTAGTGGTTTTTTACAATCACGTATTCCATCACAAATCTTGCCACGACAGTCCGTTTCCATCAAAATTAGCCCAAATTTCTATCAAAATATCTACGAAATTAGTTGTTTCCTTGTAGATCTTTCCACATAAAAAAGACAATGCTTGGTAATGATAAAATATTATGCAATATTACTTTTGATCAAAAAAAATTGTATCATATAATTCAAATATCACCAAAAATAATGTGTTATATTATAATATAATAAAATGTACCAGTGACAAATGACATATTGTGCATATTTGATTTCCAATTTTTGGCAAATATTGGCAACTAATATGGAATAGTAGAAAGACACATAGTAAGACACACATTTCTGATATTATGTATCTTATTTAATTACCATAAAAATACGATTATTATTATCAAGACATAACAAAAGATAATTTATTTTCATCATTGTTGTTTTTTCCTACGTATTTGAATATAAACATAAAATTTTTAACACATTCTTATTGTGATATTCTTAGTGAGTATTAAATTTTTGTTTTGATAAGAGCATCTTTCCTTTTAACACATTACTATTGTGATATTTTTACTGTCAATTAAACTACAAACAATTACTATAGTTAAACAGCTACTGAGATGTTCCATGCATTGCATGAGTTTCTAATACTAGTTATTCATTAAATCTATTATTCTCTCTCTTTTGCTTGCTGTTGTGAAGTGCAATTTTAATGTTTAATTAAGATCATTTTTTTCGACTTATGATAAGTACTTATGATAAATATTCATCGTATTTTACACAATTTGGCATGATTCAGCATAATTTGACACTATTAACAACTTATTGAAACGACCTAGTTACATTTTCTTTAGTGATTCAACATTTTCCAACATGTTTTTACACGAGTCGGCTTGTTTCAACATGACTCAGCATGATTCAAGATGTTTCAATTAGATTCAGCATGTAAATGCTATAACTTAAAAGGAACATGCCCTAAACAAAAAATATCAACATATAGTAAATAGTTTGAGTATTTTATTTGGCCAATTTAATAGTGAGAGTCTAAAGGAGAAGATAATTGCACTTCTATGATTTTCAAGTTGTCTATTACTTCAATTCTTTTTATTTTTATTGGATTTGATATGAAAACATCATACGTTATTATTCTAGATAAAATAGGGTGTTTCAATCTTACTAACTTTTAACTTGACCATTTTTATGTTTCATTAGTGAACCTTCAATTTAGTTGTGGCGAAGTCATACGGGCATCTCCTAAATTCATACTCATTAAAGTGCATGTAATATGAGCTTTCGCTTGTCTCTTCTCCCTGAAATGTTATTAGTTAGTGGATGCCGTCTGGACCATCATTGATTTTCTAATAATTAAGAGTTTTAGTAGTTATCATAAGTGAGCACAACCCCAGCATTGGTTAAATCAAAAAGACTATGAATATGGAGTGGCCTATTGGCTTAGTTGGTTAGAGTATTGTGCTAATAATGCGAAGGTCGCAGGTTTAAGACCCCGGCATCGGCCTTTTTTTTGGCTCCTTTGGATTTTTTTTCTTTTTTTAGTCATTTTCCCCTCATTTTGTTTTAAATGTCACCAATTTAAGATCTTTATTCTTTGTTGCATCGGGAGTTAAAAAAATTGATATTAGTAAATTTTAAAGTAAAATTTTTAAGAATTGAGACCCACTGTAAATTCAATATGTCTGCACTATTTTTGGGCACAGACATAGATTAATAATTCTATAACATATAAGCAATGATTCTCCCGAGTTTTCTCATGCAGTGAATTGTATGAGGTTGCTTTTTTAGATTCTAGGTAAGTTCTATCTGACTGGCCCATCTTGCTTGTTTTAGATTAGGCACATTTTGACTTACCGTTGTGTTCTTCTATAGGTTGCAAGCTTGGTTGAGAACCTTTTTGCCTCCAAGCATGATTCAGCACTCGTTATTGAGCGAGTGTTTTCGTACTCGAAATGAAAAGACCCAAAGAAATTTTACTATCTTGTACTAGTTTGGAACTAATTTCTTGGTTTTTAATTACAATTATTTAGAACATATTCAAACAATGTTATGGGGGGTCAATATTATTTTCTAACTAAAATTATGTTCCAAATTGCATTCTTGTGCTATGCCTTCTTATATTAGTTTGGAACTAATTTCGTGATTTTCAAATGGAACTATTTGGAACGTATTCCAACAATGTTACGGGTACCATTATGAATTCTGACCAAAATTACATCACAAATTGTATTATTTTATTCCACCTAACAGATTCTAAAAATGGTAGGAATTTTTGAAATGTAAGACAAATATTTGACAGCAATTTCGATAGACCTCGGTGGCAATTTTGACAAAAAAGATAGCTTTCGTCAAAATTGTGACGGAAATATGACCTAGTCCATCACAATTTCCCTTCAAAATGTCTTGCACCATTACCAGACTACAAAGCATCAAGGGGATGATGAAAATGATTTTCGTCAAAATTTCCGTCAAAATGTGTTCTGGCAGGCTATCAGTCCATTAAAATTGGCGTAACCAGTGATTTAGATGGACTGTCAATCCATCAAAATCATCATGTCAATGGTTGTGATAGGCCGTTCGAAAAGTCCCTTTCAATTAGCGAGTTTTTTATGATCACATATTCCACCACAAATCTGGTCACAAGAGTCTGTTTCCATCAAAATTTGCCCAAATTTCTATCAAAACGTCTAACAAAATCAGTTGTTTTCTTGTAGGTCTTTCTAAATAAAAAAGATAATGCTTAGTAATGATAGAATATTATGCAATATTACTTTTGATCAAAGAAAATTGTATCACATAATTCAAATTTCACCAAAAATAATGCATTATATCATAATTTAATAAAATATGCTGGTGACAATTGACATATTGTGCATATTTGATTTCCAATTTTTAACAAATGTTGGCAACTAATATGGAATATTAGAAAGGCACATAGTAACACACACATTTATGATATTATGTATCTTATTTAATTACCACAAAAATATGATTATTATTATCAAGTCATAAGAAAGGATAATTTATTTTCATCATTATTATTTTTTCCTACGTATTTGAATATAAACATACAATTTTGAACGCATTTTCATCGTGATATTCTTGGTGCGTATTAAATTTTGTTTTGATAGGAGCATCTTGCCTTTCAACACATTCCTATTGTGATATATTTACTACCAATTGAACTACAAACAATTACTACAGTTAAACAACTGCTGATATGTTCCATGCATTGCATGAGTTCCTAATACTAGTTATTCATTAAATCTATTATTCTCTCTCTTTTACTTGCTGTTGTTAAGTGTAGTTTTAATGTTTGATAAAGTTTTTTTCGACTTGTGATAAGTACTTATCATAAATATTCAGCATAATTCGGCATGATTCAGCATAAATCGGCACTGTTAACTTATTGAAAATAGCTAGTCATACTTTCTTCAGTGACTCAACATGTTCCAACATGTTTTGGCATGAGTTGGCTTGTTTCAGCACGACTCAACATGTCTTAGCATGATTCAAGATGTCTCATCATGATTCAGCATGTAAGTACTATAACGCAAAAGGAACATGCCCTAAACAAAAAAATCAACATATAGTAAATAGTTCGAGTTTCTTTATGTGGCTAACTTATTAGTGAGAGTTTAAAGGAGAAAATAATTGCACTTTTATGGTTTTCAAGTTGGGAAATATCACTACTAGGTACCCCACTTTGTGTGGAAATTATGACTAGGGGACTATGTTATTGGAACATATTTAAATGGGACAATATTATGTGGAAACTATTTTATAGGGCCGTTCACTATTTTCTTTTCATTTTAGCCCTTAAACTTTTCGTACTTGCATTTTAGCCCAAATCTTTAAAAACTTACTTTTGAAAATCGAAAAATTATGCATGTGAAAATCTCCTTATAAGTACTACTCAAAGCCCTCTTTCAAATGGTATCAAAGCCACGTGGCCAAAAATAATTAAGATAATTAAGCTAATTAGTGATTAATTAAACTAATTAACTGTAATTAATGCTAGAATCATCACTTGCTTGCCTTGGACCATGTTATTCATATATTGTTCACTCATCAGAAGACCTTTCTCCAATAGCATCTCAATTAAACTATATCACTAATATCGTTTTAAAATTAAAAGCAGAATTAGCTAAAACGAAGATCAAAGTCCAGGAGTTTAAGAAGCAAATATCGGTAATTCACCTTTTTCTAGTTAATGAAATAAGACATAGCAGAAAAGCTACTTCCAGTATTAGTACTCCATTTTAGCATATATATTCTTTCTAAAACCTAAAAAACAAGATTCCATTTCCTTTGCACGATATAAAAATCCAAAAAAAAGTAGGAGAAAAATCAGGGAAGAAATCAGCTGAAAAAGCAGAAAAAGAAGAAGAAGATGAAGTATAAGCAATATGCTCTTGAAGAACTACAGAATATGTTCAAGAGAGAACAAAACCAAGAAGAATTAAACAAAATCATGGGAGCAATTAGTGATAAAAGCAACGTTTTATCTGATGATAATGAAGAGACTCATAATGTACAATTAGAAAAAAAAAATATATCAGCAAATGAACCTAATCAAGCTAAAAGATCTTAATGCTATACCCTTAGAAGAAATTAAAAGAAAATTGGATAAAAAAATATGGTAAAATGGCTGTTGAAGATGAGATTAATGAAATTAGAGAAGAACTCGAAGCAGGTGAGATAGAGACCTATCTGGTTAACAATATTATTTATAAACCTGAAGAATTTGGTGAACGTTCTAGAAAAAATACTCATTTCATAAAACCTAGGTATGCTCTAGTAGGATGAACAACCAATTTTTCATTCGCGTTCATCCCAAGAAAAACTACAACCTTTGAAGAAGTTGGTCTTTCCCCAATTAGTCAGACCGGATACATCTTAAATATAGATGGAGTTTGTAATAGAAAAGAAATATTTGAACATTGAAAAAGAGGCATGAATAGTATCTTAAACCTAAATACTACTTAGGCTGCTGCAAATTTTCTAAACTACATTGAACATAGCTTTTCTAGCACTATAGCTAACTGGTATGATTCATTAAATGAAGATGGTAAAAATACTTTAAGAATGATGGAAGGAAATTGAAATTGAATTTTATCGGAGTTGTAATGTTCTAAAATTTATGCAAGAAAATTGAAACTGAATTCATCGAAGCTAAACTTGATTCTCAAGGAAACGCGAGAGAATGACAGAGAAATATTAATAATATAGAATTATGTCTAATGAGATACTTGAAAAATTATATTGCTGAATTTAGCCATTATTATTACAAAATTGGACATAATGAAACTAATCTTGATATGTTCTATGACAAATTGTCATATCCAATAAATTCTATAACTAATGAAAAATACATTGTATGGCTTGAACAAACAAATATCATTGATACCCTTGGTTCAAGAGTCTCTTATTTAAGAAAATGGGTCAATGATTAATATCTTGATCTCCAAAAGCAAAAGAAGATTAAGAAGCAATTCCTAACTTGCTGGGATTCGCCTTACCAATGGGGAAAAGAACCTGAAAGGAGAAGAAAAAAAAATTTTATAAGAAAAAGAGCTTTAATAAGCAAAGGGAAGAGAAATATAGAAGAAAGTATTATAACAAACCAAGTCCTAAAAAACGTAAATTTTTTAGGAAAGCAGCTTATTGTCCCACAGGGAATAACAACTGCAAATGCTGGGTATGCGAAGAAGTGGGACATTATGCTAATGAATGTAAAAATAGGAAGAATAACAAGTTTATTAAAACCTTGAGTAGTCTAGTTTATGTTGAGCTTAGTAAATATGAGGCATTAGACCTAACCCTAAAAAAGAACAAAAAGAGATTGTTAAAATTATCTTGGACAATGAATATGAAGAAAGTGATTATGTAGAAACAAGTCATATGATGGAAAGTAGCTCAGTTAGTCTTGGTGATCTCCAAGGAGAAGAGTTTGTTATAGACAATGATCACGAGGAAGTCAAAGGAGATTGGCTCTTCCTATAATTCAAAAAGATATGATCTATAAAAAATCTATCTTTTAATTAAAGTGTAACTATATGTGAAAGATGATGGAACGAGATTTAGGGAGACAAGATTATAAGTATGATGTGGAGAAGTAAATCTCATTAATTGAAAAAACATCCTTAAGCATAACAAAGATAGAAAGTATAGGTATATCCATATTGAAAGTGTCCAAGCTCAAATCATTCCTTTACAATATCATGGCAAAGATATTGATCTCTATGCTTTGCTCTGCGATATTAGGCATACCAAATTCAATAATCAAATTATCATAGGGACTAAGGCTAACCTGTGCAATGGATCGATAGGATTCAATTGTCGACCTGGATATTATGTAAGTCTAAAAGATGAATTTGCTAAAAACTTTCTATCACTTAAGATAAAACAGTTGGAATGGATATGAAAACAGGAGAATATCTATTAAGAATATTTTGAAAAATTATGTATAAATTAGATAATACTATAGACCCAAAGACTAAGGTCATAATGATAGAGGTAGAAAAATTTGAAAGTCCTACCCCTATGCTGAAAATCCAGAGGATTAAATCTAATCCACAGGAGATAAACATTGATTGTTCATAGATACCTAGCTTTGCCAACCCTACAAAAATCAATAAGAAAAATGTGATAAAAATTGCTGAGAATAGTAAAATTACCACTAAATCCCAATTATTAAGAAGCATGAGTGCAAGATCAGATTGGGGAGAAGGTTCTTCCTCATCTAAAGAAAAGCTTAAAGAAGATGATACAATGAGTATGACTAGTAAAATGAGTAAAATGAGTTTTGAACCCATAAGACATAATGTAGACCGAAGTATGAGTTTAGAAAGAAAGGTCATTAGGTACAAAACAAGAACTATTAATGAGCCAATTTATGAGGATGAGTTAGTCAAAAATATGGCTATAGAGATATGCTATGAAGTCACCAGCATAAATTCGAATATCATCTATATCCTAATCAACGTATACTTAGAGGGATATAATAAATATGAGTTGTGTGCCTACATAGATAGTGGTTGTTTAAGATCATTATTTCCTGAATTTATGTGGAAAAAAGAAAAAAATTCTTTACAAGTAAAGACAGGCGATAATAGCATTATGAGCCATAATGAGGCAATAGAAGGGTTATCCATAGAATTAGGAGGAGTCCAATGCATTATACCAGCTCTGTGGGCTACTGATCAATCCTCTCATAATATGATTATTGGAAATCATTTTTAGAGAGTATATTCTCCGTGCACACAAACCGTTAACTAGATAATATTCACAATAAATGGCCACTCTATTCCTATTGAAAAATTAAATAAGGCTCACACCCATCAGAAGGTTGAGTTCACACGCAGCCAACATAGTGAGAAGATAGTGCCTGCACAACACAAGGTATCATTAACAATTTCTTTATTCAAGTTATCTATTAAAGAGTAGATTGTTGAACAACAAGAAAAATTATGCAAAGAACTCTACTATGATAATCCACTAAAGTTTTGGGATAAAGATAAGACCTTTGCAAAAATTACTTTGTTAAATCCCAACATTGTTATTCGAGTCAAACAAATAGTGTATACACACCAGGATACTCAAGAATTTGATAAAGAAATTAAAGAACTTCTGGATAAAGGATTAATTAGGAATAGCAAGAATCCTCACACCAGTCCTGCTTTCATGGCAAGAAATCATGCAGAAGAAAAATGAGAAAAAGCAAGAATGATGATGAATTATAAAAAGCTTAATGACAATACTGTCTTTGATGGTTAAAAAAACAATCCTTTTCAACAGAATTCAAGGAGCTTCTTGGTTCTCGAAAACGGATTATAAAATGATAAACCTCTATTTTACACACTTTTAGGCATGATTTTTACCTCTCATCTTGGCGATTTCTGGTAAAATCTCGAGAGTTTAGAGGTTGATTAGTCATTCTTTACCTCAAATCTACTTAAAAGTGTGTTTTTGTGTTTTCAGGGGTTAGACTGAAAGAAATGAGAAAAACAAGCTAGCGCCGCGCCAAATAGGAGCTAAAAAGGAGGATTTCAAGCCAACAGAGAGTGGCACGGTGGCACCATGCCATGCAGACTGATCGTGCCACCCAGAGGGACGAGAAAAAGCAAGCCAGAGATGTGGCATGGTGGCTCAGTGCTCAGTGGCACGATCGTGCCACATTAGTTTTCCCCGTATAGTCGCGATTTGGCGTTGTAATTGGCATTCATGCTTTTCTCTATTTTTTTCTCTCTTGAAAACAGCGATTAGGGTTTATAGTTCTTGGTTTTGATTGTTGTGAAATTCAAGACAGTGGATCAAGATTTCTTTATGCTTTTGGTAAATTGTTGCTACAAATTGCACAAAGTACATTCCTCTACCTTTTTCCTTTGCGTTTTAATTCAAAGTTGAATACCTTTGAGCATGTTCGTTTTCTTAATTGTAATTGTGATTAGAATGACGATTAGGGGCTAAATCCCGTGTCTTGGGTTGGGCATAGCCCCTTTGATGTGATTTGGATTGATGTCCTAGGTTTTCGTGAATTGATGCCCATGTTATAATTGAACTCTCGCTTAGCGTGCCAGGTGTTCGATGAATTACCTGAAAGGGTTGTATTCACGTTCGTAATTAGGGTTTAGGAGATTAACGAAAGTTAAGTCCTTTACTTAGAGCGGTTTTGCGAGCGATTGAATTTCTTAACATGAAAATAGTTGGGGTTTCAATTGGGAATTAAGGGTTACACAATCTTGTGGTCTTGCGACTCTAGTTTCATGAAAATAGATAACTAGGATAACTTGACCAGTCTAATGACCTTTGAGAGAAGGCGTAGACGCGTTTAATTTGTAACCATTCCATTTTAGTTGTCTTGTAGGCGGATTCACATGACCTAGATTACAATCCTAAGAACATCAAAGTGTGGTGAACCCCAATCCAGGACCCTTGTCACCATTGATTGTGATAAAAGCAGTAACTTTAGATTGAATATAGTTAACTTCTAGTGAAAACCCATTCTACTAGACTCTGGCCTAAATTGAGTGTTAAAGGTTGGATTCGGTGATTGAAACCAAGTTCCTTGTGGACACGACCCGTACTTGCCGTTGCTAGCTACAACTGGCACCGTGCACTTGCGGTTATTGAGTAAAACGATAACAAGTTTTGGCGCCGTTGCCGGGGAACTTGTTTGTTTTGATATCGGAACCGACTAATCTCATTCTTTTATTTTTCTTCTCTTTCCACCCTGCTTGTTTTTACCCTTGCTTGAGCCTGCTTACACTTATTATAGTTTTTGGCTTTGTATGTACAGGCGCAGTCAGGGGAGTCACAACTTGCTTCCCTTAAATCCTGAAATCGAAGCTACTGCTCGCAAGCAAAGTGGCGCACGCAGAAAGAAGCAAGCTGAATCTACCACAGCAGCGCAAGACAACAGAGTTTTTAGAGACTATGCTATGCCTCAGTCATTGGGTATCACTTCCTCTGTAGTGAACCCTGCGGTCGAGGTCAACAACTTCGAGTTGCGCCTAGCCCTTATCTCCTTGGTGGAGCGTGATCAATTCGGTGGACACCCCTCTGAGAATCCTAATATGCACCTTCGTAATTTCCTTGTGAAGTGTGACACAGTTAAACTCAATGGGGTCTCCACCGACGCCATTCGATTGAGGCTCTACCCGTTCTCCTTAGGGGATAGAGATAGGGACTGGCTCCAGAATGAGGAGCCCAACACTTTCACCACTTGGGATGCTCTCTCCAAGGCCTTCTTGAGCAAGTACTTTCCCCCTGGGAAGACAACCAAGTTGAGAGCCGACATCACCTCTTTCGCTCAACTGCATAGCGAATCGTTATATGAGGCGTGGGAACGGTTCAAGGATCTTCAACGCCAATGCCCCCACCATGGAGTCCTTGATTGGCTCCTTATTCAAACTTTCTACAATGGACTGGATTAGACTTTAAAGATGTCCATTGATGCTGCAGTTGGGGGAGCACTTATGGGAAAATCGATCGAAGTGGCCAAGGCTTTACTTGAGGACATGGCTGCTAATAACTACCATTGGTCTAATGAGCGGGTCCCTCAAAGGAAAGGTGGTAGCAAGTATGATGTTGATGCCGTAGACATGCTAGCCAGCAAGGTCGACGCCTTGGCACAGCGTTTCGACAGGCTTGGAACTCCTTCAGGGAGTTCAATGGGAGGTCCATCTGGTGCAATGTTTGAGGTTGGAGCACTTTGTGAGATCTGTGGCATTTAGGGCCACATTGCTACTGAATGCCAAACCACTTTCCCAGGCGTTGAGCATGCCAATGTAATACAAACTTACGGCCAACGCCCACAAAACAACCCCTACTCAAACACCTATAACCCCGGTTGGAGAAATCATCCAAACTTCTCCTACCGCAACAACAATCCCATGCCACCCAATCCTTCCCAATCACAACCACAACCTCCCGGTTTCCAATATAGGGCCCCTTATGCCCAATCTCCTCAACAACCTCCCCAACAACCCAAGTCCAATCTGGAGAGCCTCATGGAGCGCTTTATAGCTACTCAGACGAAGACCAATGAGGCACTTAGTGAGTCGGTCAATCAGTTGAACTCCAAGTTTGACTCTATGGCTACTCACCAGAAGATGATCGACAATCAAATCGCTCAAATTGCACAGCAAGTGAGCCATTTGTCTAGACCCCAGGGACATCTGCCAGGTCAACCTGAGACCAATCTCAAAGGCCAGATGAATGCTATTACACTGCGGAGCGGCAGGGAGTTAGAAGGTCCCATAATGCCTATGAGGGAGGAAAGGGAGGGAGCTGTCGATGTGGATGATGACACCAGGGCGGCCATGAGTGAGAGGGCCCAGAATGAGAAGCCCAAGGAGGATGCACCAGAAAGTACCCCCTCTTACGTGAAGCCTTATAAGCCTTCTGTCCCTTACCCTTAAAGGCTAGTAAAGGATAAGGAGGAGCACAAGTATGGAAAGTTCCTTGAGATGCTAAAGAAGTTTCATATCAACATCCCCTTTTTGGAGGCCATTACTGACATACCTTCCTATGCCAAGTTCTTAAAGGATTTGCTCTCTAATAAGGGGAAGTTACTCGAGAATGCCACGGTGTCTCTCACTGAGGAGTGCAGTGCGATCATTCAGAACAAACTCCCTCCTAAACTTTCTGATCCAGGGAGCTTTTCCATCCCCTGTTTTGTCGGGGGTCTTACCATCAGTAGAGCACTATGTGACCTTGGGGCTAGTGTGAGCCTCATGCCATACTTCATCTGTAAGAAGCTACAAGTAGGAGAGTTAAAACCCACCACCATCTCCCTGCAGTTAGCCGATCGATCAGTCAAGTACCCTCTTGGTGTTCTTGAAGATGTCCCACTCTAAGTGGGAAAGTTCTTCATTCCCTGCGACTTTGTGGTTATGGAGATGGAGGAAGACTCCCGCATTCCTATCATTTTGGGGCGACCATTCCTAGCCACTGCGGGAGCTATGATCGACGTCAAGAACGGCAAGCTTTCCCTTCAAGTAGGGGATGAGAAGGTGGAGTTTAGCCTGCCACAAGTGATGGCCTCCCCCACTACAGGCGACTTATGCTGCAGAGTTGATATATTAGAGAAAGCCCTTAACCAGGAGGGCAAGACCCATCTGTCTGGAGAAGACCCGTTGGAGGCCGTGTTGATTGGTTGCCACGTTACTAACTCCGGTTCGGGTGAGAACGAGGAGTATGCCAGACTCCTCAATGAGTCTACTACCTACTTGCCTGGGCAGTCCTGCGAAGAGATTCATAGTGTGGAGGAGCCTACCTCCAAGAAAGAAGAGGAGCGTCCACTAAAGGTAGAATTAAAACCTCTACCTCCCCATCTCAGGTATGAATTTCTGGACCCTTCCCATCAATTTCTCGTTATTGTTAATGCTAACTTGGATGGCCCCCAGTTGGAACAACTGTTGGATGTGCTTCGTAAGCATAGGGGTGCCATCGGGTATAGTATCGATGATATTCGGGGACTTAGTCCTATATTCTGCATGCATCGCATTTTTCTTGATAACAGTCACCACCCCTCTCGACAACCTCAGCGCTGTTTAAATCCAAACATGCAAGAGGTTGTCAAAAAGAAGATTCTTAAACTACTTGATGCTAGGATCATCTACCCTATCTCAGATAGTGAGTGGGTGAGTCCAGTCCAGGTAGTCCCCAAAAAGGGAGGTATGACTGTCATAAAGAATGAGCGAGATGAGCTCATTTCTACTGGGACTGTTACTGGGTGGCGTATGTGCATCGACTACCGTAGATTAAATCAAGCCACCTGGAAAGATCATTTCCCCCTCCCTTTCATTGACCAAATACTGGAAAGGTTGGCAAGGCATTCCTTTTTCTGTTATCTGGATGGTTATTCTGGTTTCTTTCAGATTCCTATCCATCTTGATGACCAGGAAAAGACGACTTTCACGTGCCCGTATGGTACCTTTGCTTATCGAAGGATGCCATTCGGATTGTGTAATGCCCCAACCACCTTCCAGCGGTGCATGACCGCTATATTCTCCGACCTTATCGAAAACATCATGGAGGTGTTTATGGATGATTTCTCCGTTTATGGAGGTACCTTCGCCCTTTGTTTGGAAAACTTAACCATGGTACTCCATAGATGTGAAGAAGTCAACCTAGTATTGAATTGGGAAAAATGTCATTTTATGGTACAGGAGGGGGTAGTACTAGGTCTTGTTATTTCTGCTAGGGGCATTGAGGTGGACAGAGCGAAGGTCGAGGTTATTGAGCGATTACCCCCTCCTACTTCAGTAAAAGGGGTGAGGAGTTTCCTTGGTCATGCGGGGTTTTATCGCCGCTTTATCAAGGATTTCTCCAAGATTGCCAAACCTCTTACTCAGCTGCTCACTAAAGATGCCCCGTTTGTCTTTATTGATGAGTGCCATGAGGCCTTTTTGTAGGATCAAGTAGGCATTAATTTCTGCCCCCATCATACAACCACCAAATTGGGATCTCCCATTTGAGATCATGTGCGATGCCAGCGACCATGCAGTGGGGTCAGTTCTGGGGCAGAGGAAGGATAAGAAGCCAGTGGTGATCTACTATGCTAGTAGAACGCTGGATGAGGCCCAACAGAACTACACCACGACTGAGAAGGAGCTGCTTGCGGTCGTGTATGCAATGGAAAAATTCAGGCCCTACCTGCTATGTTCCAAGGTCATTGTATACACGGACCACTCTACCCTTAAGCACCTCCTCGAGAAGAAGGATGCCAAGCCTCGCCTTATCAGATGGATTTTGCTACTCCAGGAGTTTGATTCGGAGATCAAAGATAAGGCAGGGGCCGAGAATGTCATGGCCGATAATCTTTCCAGGCTCGTTGTTGAGAGCCACGACACCCATATTGATGATGCCTTTCCCGACGAGCATCTCATGGGCATCGAGTCAGGACCCGTCCCATGGTTTGCCGACTATGTGAACTACCGAGCTTCGGGAATCCTTCCTCATGATCTATCCTTCCACCAGAAAAAGAAATTCCTCCATGATGTCAAGACGTATTTTTGGGAGGAACCATTCCTTTACAAGTTGTGTAAGGATGGGATTATTAGAAGATGCCTTCCTGAGGGGGAAATCCAAGGTGTAATCTCCCATTGCCACGACTCTCCTTGTGGAGGACACGCTAACACCTCCAAGACAGCCGCTAAGGTGCTGTAAGCGGGCTTCTTCTAGCCCTCGCTCTTTAAGGACGTCCATGCCTATGTCCATGCATGCGATCGTTGCCAGCGGATGGGAAATCTGTCTAGGAAGAATGAGATGCCCCTTAACTTTATCCTTGAAGTTGAGATCTTCGATATTTGGGGCATTAACTTTATAGGACCCTTCCCATCTTCAAGGGGCCACAAGTATATCCTCGTTGCCGTAGACTACGTCTCCAAGTGGGTGGAGGCAATAGCTAGCCCTACCAATGACTCAAGGGTTGTAGCCAAGCTTTTCAAAAAGATTATATTCCCTCGCTTTGGGGTCCCGAGGGTGCTAATAAGCGACAATGGATCGCACTTCATAGAGCAGAAATTGGAAACTCTCTTGAAGAAATATGGAGTGCACCACAAATATGGACTTGGCTACCACCCTCAAACTAGTGGCCAAGTCGAGATCTCCAACTGGAAAATCAAGTCCATCTTAGAGAAAACGGTTGCAAGATCATGAAAGGATTGGGCGGACAAGCTTGATGACGCCCTTTGGGCCTACTGCATGGCGTTCAAAACCCCCATTGGCACCAGCCCCATTCGGCTCATCTACGGCAAGTCTTGTCATCTCCCCGTGGAACTGGAACACAGGGCTTACTAGGCCATAAAACACTTCAACTTCGACTTGAAGTCCGCGGGAGAGAAGAGGATGTTGCAGCTAAACGAACCCGAGGAGATCCGCTCGGATGCCCATAACAGTTCTCGGCTCTACAAGGAGCGAACTAAGCGGTGGCACGACAAGTTTATCAACCGCCACGAGTTTCGGGAAGATGACTTGGTTCTACTTTTCAATTCCCGCTTGAAACTTTTCCCTGGGAAGCTTTGCTCCCGATGGTCGGGTACCTTTAAGGTGCTTAAGGTCTACCCATATGGGGCCATCGAAATAGGCAATGAAACCACCGGCTCGTTCAAGGTGAACGGGTCCCGCTTGAAACACTACATTATCGGTGAGTCTCTTGAGGGGAAAGTCACATGTGCTCTCCCCAATGTCCCTCCTTCTTAGGGATCCTAACGGTCAAGCTCGGGACCTTAAACAAGCACTTCTTGGGAGGCAACCCAAGCCTTATTACTTCCCAAAAAAAAAAATAAAAAAAACAAAAAAGGAAATGAGAAAAAGAAAAAGAAAAAAAACAACAGAGAGAAAAAAAAAAACAAAAAAAAAGGGAGGAGGAGACGAGAAGAAACGGACCAGAGGTTCGGCATGGGGGCACCACACCCCCAGGCACGCGCGTGCCCCCTGCCCCCATCCAGCAGAACCCAAGGAAAAGGAGAAAAGGGCAAGAAGGCGAAGACAGAAAAGTGGCACGGTGCAACCGTGCAACCTGGCATGACCGTGCCACATTAAAAACCGGCCGCACGCTCCTTTTCTTCTTCCTCCTCCTCCTTCTCCCTCATTTGAATTCTGCACTTTCTCTCTCCTTTGCGCTTGAACGTTTCTCTCTCTCTCTCCTCACTCCCCCAAATCCACCACCCCAACCCTCTAATTCCATCAAATTGGCCCCAAATTCTTCATTTCTCTCCCTTCCATCCACTTTCCTCTCAAAAATCTCTCCATTCTTCACCCCCACGCCTCAAACCCCATCTCACTTTCTCTCTCTAAAACCCAAAACCTCCATTGTTGAGGTTCAAGGTTGTAGAGAGCGAAATTGACCCTGCTCCTGCTCTTTTCACCTCCTCTTGGGTCCAGATCTGTCATTATTTCAACAATGGGCAGGAAACGAACTGAAGAGACTTCCAAGGCTCCATCCCTCCCCAAGAAATCCTCAAGGGCAACTTCCTCTTCAACTGCTCCTACTTCTGCTAAAGGTACAAAAGATGCTTACCCTCTTATTTTACCTGCTAGCACTAGGGGTTTGCAATTTGTGAATAACAACCGGAAGTCCCGATATGAGCTTTTGGTTACTAGGAACACTAGTGAACAAAATTTTTTTCATGCTAATTCCTTGCGCTCTTTGGGACTTTTAGATGATTTGTTGACCCTCCTTGCTAGATTAGGATGGACCGAATACATAAACATGTGATGCACATCCTATGACCGCCTCATGATTGAGTTCTTGAGTTCGTTTGTTATTGACTGGGATGGTAGTTTTAATGGTTAGTAAGTCGCCATTTATTTTCGAATGTTTAACATTGATCACCGGATGAATCTGAGAATGTTTAGTGATCTTTTGCGAGTCCCGATCGTCGATGGGGCATATAGAGATGTGTCCTCTTTATGGCGACCTGACCCCATTTGGTTGAGCATCACATGCTCCAAACGGAAGGCGTATTTTGATCGGTGGGGGAGACCCACGGTCTTTGACCCTCGACAGGTGAAGGATACCGACATTTGTAATGTCAACATATGGTACCTTCAGCGCCTAACGACCAACATTTTATTCAGCCGCAGTGACACCCAGAATGGTTGTCGTAAGACTGAATTGTTTATTATTTGGTGCGCCCTGTCCGGCACCCCTCTTGACGCGGGGGCCTTTATAATCCGCCACCTGGCGGAAGTAGCCAAGCCTAGTAACCGGAATGTCCTCAGCGTTGGCAGTACTGTTACTGCCATTGCTATTGCCTTAGGCTGCAGTTCGAGACTCTCTGCTCTCGAGCCCCATTTTTTGGGTGGTCACCTCGACCTTGGTACCCTTCACCACATGCACATCATAGATACCCGAGGTGACACCATTAGGTACCCCCACCACAAGACCATCCTTTTCAACTTCCCCAACCCTGAGCGCACCACGGTCGCCAACAAGCGAAACTGGAATTGTAACGGGCACATTATTAGGACCACTGTTCTTCCCAGAGAGGAGCAGTTAGACGCCGATATTGAGCTTGATGACGGTGACGAGAGCGAGGAGGGCAGTGATGAGGGTGATGACGCTCCTGAGGCTGAGGCCAGCGGTGCCCCTACCCCTCCTGAGACCATCCCGCCACCACCACCCCTTCACCCACCATCCACTCATGCGATGGGTGGGTCTTCTTCCTCCGTGGCCTACATGCCGCTCGACTCCACCTTCCTTCAGTCTTTCTCCACCCTCCAAATGGAGGTGTCGGGTTTTAGGGAGGGTTTTAGTGGCATGCGCCACAATATCCAGCGCATTTCTGGGAGCATGGATTCCATTGAGGAGGGGGTGAGTCACTTTCGCGGTTATATTGACCGCCAAGAGCAGAGGGAGATGAGACGGATACAGCATGAGGAAGAGCGGGCGATTCGAGCGGCCCGTGAGTATGAGGAGAGACGGAGGATGAACGAACTACTTTGGCGCCAGTCCGAGTCGATTCGGTAGCTGGAGGAGCGGTTTCGCTCTTTCCCGGGCGTTCCTGCCGGCTCGTCGTCCTCCCCACCCTTTGACCAGGACGGCTCCTCCCAGTGACTGTCTTCTGTTCCCCCTTTCCCCCACTTGTTTCATCTTACTTCCTATCTTTTTCATTGGGGATAATGAACCACTTAGGCATGGGGGGGTGAGCTCACGAGCTGTTAGGTGACGATTTGTGGTTTGTGTTGGCTTGTATATATCCCTTTGTATATGGCATCGCTGCATATAGCATCTAGTTCTCATTTTAGCTTTGGTGCATTTTTAGGATGCATTAGTTTTCGTTTTATTTTTCTATTTCGATAAGCATGTAGGATAGCGCATACAGATAGGTAATGCATTGTATATATTTTATTTTCTAACCCTTGGTCTCAAGTGGACATTTGTCGAGTGGAGCTTCACAAGACTGCGAGCTACTTCTTCCAACTCTACTCTTCATTTATTTACTCATTGACTGCTTAGGGTGATTTATTGTTTTCGTCGTTTCGCCTTTGGGGAAAAAAAAACAAAAAAAAAGCAGAAAAGAAAAAAAAAACAAAAGGGTTTTGAAAACCCTTCCTATGATGATGACGAAGGCATTGTGGATCAGTTGATTGACATGGTTGTGTATACTTGTGGGTTCTTTATGGCAAAATGTGTTTGATTGATGATTTTAAAAATGTTTTGACCACATTGTTTGGTTCGCATTCCTGGTTGCCCTTGAAACCCCCCTCGTCATGATTGATTATTCCTTTTAAGTAGGACATCCTTGGGGTTGGTTGTATTGTTTGGTAGTGTGACCCGTGAGATTTTGAGGCTATAGACTAATCCATCAATTTAGTCTCATATTTGTTTTCATGTGTGTCTCTTCCATGACAACGTCTCTAGAACTTGCTTGGATTCTCTTTGAAACCGCATCTCGCATGTACATAACGATGAAATGATAGAGGCATTAGTTTGTTTTTGAGCTACATAACCAAGTTGCCACCCATGATTCAATGTTTTTAACCCTTTGCTTACCCCTTTAAGCCTTACCCGTTTTTGTTGTGACCCTTTCACCGCTAGCTCTTGACCTAAACACATTTCTTACCCTTCGGCCAAAGCCAGTAGAACAACACTTCATTAATTTGTGGGTAGTTTTGAATGTTATGCACATTTGTGGTTAATTTGGTATGTGAGGAATGGCAGTTATTCGGGAATTGACTATTTTGTTGTTGTGCATGCCAATCACTCGTTCTCTTCCTTTTGTTAAAAAAAAAAGAAGGAAAAAAAAGAAAAAAAAGGGTGGGGGTAAGAGAACAGAAAAGAGAAACTTGTTGAAACCTGAAAAGGAGGATAAGTAAGAGTGTTTGGTCTGTTGTCATAGTTCATTCCTGATGGTCCTCATGATTTGGGGGTATTCTCACTGTGTCTTTAAAGAGAGTGTGGTATGATTGGTTTAAGTGTTGGTTGCTCACTAGCTGTGGCTTTTAGCTCCTCATCTCCTAAATTATTTATCCCTCTCTTACCTGTGCCCTTAGCCTCATTTCACCCCTAGAAAGTCCTCTTGATTGTTGTTGTGTATTTTGCACTTTCGCAGTGGAGAATTGAGAATCCCACCAAGCCTATGGTAGACCGTTCGATTGGAAGAGAGTCGAGTGAACTTCTTACATCTTAAACACGTGTGAGGGAGTGCATTTACTTTGTTGCTCCTATGAGAGCCACTACTAGGCCTTCTAGCCCACTACTTATTTGGATGCGTCTTGATTGAGGAGGGGGTGATATGGTTTGACGGTATGCTAACTTGAACATGTGGTCTTCTCAATGATTTGAAATGAGTTTGGAAATTATGTTTGTGCCTCAAATCATTCCACTGGCTATGCGCACCTATGTTCGATTCAATTGATCCCCTATTGGCCTTGCCTGAGTAGGCGAGTAGCTAGAGGTTCTCGACTACCCTTTCTGTTCATTCATGTTCTAGTCTTGCTTGAGGACAAGCAGGAGATAAGTATGGGGGAGTTGATAAACCTCTATTTTACACACTTTTAGGCATGATTTTTACCTCTCATCTTGGTGATTTCTGATAAAATCCCGAGAGTTTAGAGGTTAATTAGTCATTCTTTACCTCAAATATACTTAAAAGTGTGTTTTTGTGTTTTCAGGGGTTAGACTGAAAGAAATGAGAAAAACAAGCTAGCGCCGCGCGGAGGATTTCAAGCCAAGAGAGAGTGGCACGGTGGCACCATGCCATGCAGACTGATCGTGCCACCCAGAGGAACAAGGAAACGCAAGCCAGAGATGTGGCACGGTGGGTCAGTGCTCAGTGGCATGACTGTGCCACATTAGTTTCCCCCGTATAGTTGCGATTTGGCGTTGTAATTGGCATTCATGCTTTTCTCTATTTTTTTTCTCTCTTGAAAACGGCGATTAGGGTTTATAGTTCTTGGTTTTGATTGTTGTGAAATTCAAGACAGTGGATCAAGATTTCTTTATGCTTTTGGTAGATTGTTGCTGCAAATTGCACAAAGCACATTCCTCTACCTTTTTCCTTTGCGTTTTAATTCAAAGTTGAATACCTTTGAGCATGTTCGTTTTCTTGATTGTAAGTGTAATTAGAATGACGATTAGAGGCTAAATCCCGTGTCTTGGATTGGGCGTAGCCCCTTTAATGTGATTTGGATTGATGTCCTAGGTTTTCGTGAATTGATGCCCATGTTATAATTGAACTCTCGCTTAGCGTGCCAGGTGTTCGATGAATTGCCTGAAAGGGTTGTATTCATGTTCGTAATTAGGGTTTAGGAGATTAACGAAAGTTAAGTCCTTTACTTAGAGCGGTTTTGCGAGCGATTGAATTTCTTAACATGAAAATAGTTGGGGTTTCAATTGGCAATTAAGGGTTACACAATCTTGTGGTCTTGCGACTCTAGTTTCATGAAAATAGATAATTAGGATAACTTGACCAGTCTAATGACCTTTGAGAGAAGGCGTAGGCGCGTTTAATTTATAACTATTCCATTTCAGTTGTCTTGTAGGCGGATTCACATGACCTAGATTACAATCCTAAGAACATCAAAGTGTGGTGAACCCCAATCCAGGACCCTTGTCACCATTGATTGTGATAAAAGCAGTAACTTTAGATTAAATATAGTTAACTTCTAGTGAAAACCCATTCTACTAGACTCTGGCCTAAATTGAGTGTTAAAGGTTGGATTCGGTGATTGAAACCAAGTTCCTTGTGGACGCGACCCGTAGTTGCCGTTGCTAGCTACAACTGGCACCGTGCACTTGCGGTTATTGAGTAAAACGATAACACAAAAGTGGATATTGGCAGATAAAAATGGAAGAGGAAGGTATTCCTTTAACTGCATTTAATGGCCTCAAAGACATTATGAACGGACAGTAATGCCATTTGATTTTAAAAATGCACCTCAAATATTCCAACTAAGAATAGATAACAACTTCAAAGACCTTAATCACTATTGTTTACTTTACATTGATGATATCCTTGTCTTTTTTAAAACCATAAAACAGCATAAAGATGATATCTTAGCTGTCACCCAAAGATGCATCGATCATGGTATTACTCTGGGTAAGAATAAGTGCATCTATGCTGAATAAGAAATTGAGTTCTTAGGCCTAGAAATAAACGCTGGACAAATCATTCTACAAAAATTATATTCTGTAAAAAATAGAAAATTTTCCTGAAAAAATTGAAGATAGAAAGCAGTTAGAAAGGCTTCTTGGATGCCTTACCTATGCTTCATATTTCATTAAAGATTTACCTAATTGAGAAAGCCGTTGCAGTAGAAACTCAAGAAAGAAGTAAGTTGGACATAGACCATTAATGATACAAAGATTGTTCAAAATTTCAAAAAGATGTGTAAAAATCTTCTTGTTCTTAATTTACCTAATGAAAAAGATGATTTAGTTCTTGAGACAGATGCTAGCACTGAGCATTGGAACGCGGTACTCAAAATCAAAGAGGGAGAAAAACTCTGCAAATATTGCAGTGGAAGTTTTAATAAGGCAGAATGCAACTATCCCACAAGAAATCCTTGCGGTCATAAGGGGAATTGAAAAGTTCCTAATCTTTTTAGCCCCAAAACCTTTTCTTATTCGAACTGATTGCAAAGGAATACTTGGTTTTGTGAAAAAGAATTTATTAAATATGTAAGCGCAAGAGCGACTCCTACATTGGCAGTTATGGCTTAACCATTTTTCCTTCTCTATTGAACATATACAGGGATCGAAGAGCTCTCTAGCAAATAGTTTAACTCGAAAACTCATCAATGGTGATCATTACAGCTGACCTCCTGCAAGAAAAGGAGGAAATCCATAATGAAATGCCATTCCTACTAGAACGGGTTTCTCCTTCTAGTAAAGTCCTTATTGATAGTTTGGAATTCCATATAAAAAGTGGATCATGTTTTAATCTACTAACTTTAACATAACTAATAGCCCAAAGATTTTCTCTTCTAGAGTTACAAGTTAGTTATCTTATACGTCTTTATGATATCCAAGAAAAAAATAAATTCTCATGTATAAGAGAAACGGTTTAATAAGTGGTATGCAGCCTGTATAGACTATGATCATAACTATTCTTATGAGATTTGGGAGTCTTGGAGGACAACGATCTACTTTTCCGAGAGGTCTGGAGTTGATGGTGTTAATTTTCTAACAAATTCATTCTCTCTAAATGACCCTATCATGAAAGCCTGGGAGTACAGGATGGCAGTTTACTTTATGGAGTTCCCAGATCCAAAGTTCCCATTTTTTTTCAACACTGAGTAAATTCCAATAATGCATATTCAAGAAGATCCATTAGATTCTCACATCTCCTGATGGTCCAACAAAAATCTCAAATAGCATATGTCTATACATAGAAGTATATTGTGCACTAATCGAGTATGAAAATGAAAAAGTTATACCAGCTCATTATCTTGTTCAGATAGTTAATTTCGACGACCCCGAAGATCGACGACAAGAATGGAATCTAGAACGTTGAGAATTAGTTACTGATCCTACTTTAGTAAGAGCCGTTGGATTTTTCAACATCTATCGACAAAGATGGAGATTAATTGAATGAGGAAAAATACTAATGCGTTGCGGAAATACATCTTTCAGTTATCATAATGAGTTTAGCAAGTATATGTAGATAGAAGGGGCAACTTCAGAAGATGTTTTCGATTATCTATTTGATGTTGGAGCTGTAAAATCCTTATCAAAAAAAGAAAAAAATATATTCTTGAATTATTTGAGAAATGGGACCCACAACATCTTCAATTAGATAAAGATTTTGATGATTATCTTGATAATGATGGTTTGGAAGATATGTTAGAGATGAGGCATGCAGAATCTCAATAATGATAACCAATTTTGTCACCATTAAAAGCTCTGAAAAGTGGTTGCTCCATGATTGTACTATTTTGACAAGTGTCAGGTCTATAAAATAAAGTAATGTACTGTAGGCAAGTGAAAAATCAGTGTGTACTGTAGCCATTAGGGCATCCTATGTACCCCCAACCCTCTATAAAGGATAGGCTGAGTGCTGAGAAGGGACATCGTCATTTGAGCATTCTTGAGCAAAAGAGAAGTCGAGATTCTCCATTTCTCTATAAGGAAGCATCTCTAATGATCTTAGCTTGAAATCCCTCTTCAAGCTTTCCATTGTAATATTTCTACTTTCAGGCTTTCAATGAAAGAAGTTTTCCCAGTAGGAAAAACTATTCAATTGAACCTTATGTCTTAAATATTATAATTTTCTGATTAAAGTCTCACTATCCTTTAAAAATATATAAAACTTGACTAGTGACTACAGTCTGAGATAGAAAACGAAACGGATATGTATTGTGCCTGATTTAAGGAAGGTAGGATTGAGATTAACAATCTCTATACCCCAGAAGCGAGAGGAGTGCCAGAGTCCAATGACGGCTAAGTTCAGATAATGGTTGAAAATCTCTAATTAAGTTTTAATTATTTTGCTAAGCATGGTGGGCCGTTAATCACAGAAAAAATAATATTTATGATATAAGTAGTAGATTGTGATAATTAGTACTAGTAAAGTCATTATAAGAAGTCCAAATAAAAATATAAGCTTAGTTTTGTTAAAAAGTCCCAAAATTTTAAGTATTTGCATGTTAAACCTCATTTGGGCAAAAATAGCAAATTCAGAAAGATCAAGGACTAAGTTGCAAAAAAAAAAAACTTTGACCAGTAACTATTTCTTAGAATATCAACCCCTGTTAGTAGTTTACCCAAAATAGTAGGTACTTCAGAATACATTCTAAAAAGTTGACTGCTAAAAATTATTTTCATAGAATCAGGGTACCCCAGAGTCATAAATTATTCAAGTTGTCTATTATCTCACATTTTGTTTTTTTTTTTTTTGATTTGATACGAAAATATCATACTGTATTTTTTCAGATAAAATTGGGTGTTTCAATCTTACTAACTTTTAACTTTACCATTTTTATGTTTCATTAATGAACCTCAAATTTAGTTGCGGCCAAGTCATACGGGCATCTCCTAAATTCATACTCATTAAAGTTCAATGAGTTTTCGCTTATCTCTTCTCCCTGGAATGTTATTAGTTAGTAGATGCCAACTGGACCATTATTGATTTTCTAATATTAAGAGTTTTAGTAGTTATCATAAGTGAGTACAACCTCAGGATTGGTTAAATCGAAAAGATAGTGCATATGGAGTGATTTGTTAGCCCAATCGGATAGAGTGTTGTGCTAATAACGCGAAGGGTGCAGGTTTGAGACCTGCAAGAGTCATTTATTTACTTTTTTGTGCATTTGGATTTTTCTCTATTTTCAGTAATTTTCCCCTCATTTTCTTTTTAATGTCATCAATTTAAGATCTTTATTCTTTGGTGCATCGGGAGCAAAAAAATTGATATTAATAAATTTTAAAGCAAAATTTTTAAGAATTACTTTGTAACTTTACTAACTTTACTAACTTTACTAATTGAGTCCTGTGGTAAATTCAATATGTGTAAGCTATTTTTAGGCACATACATAGATTAATAATTCTAGAACATATAAGCGATGATTCTCTCGAGTTTTCTCATGTAGTGAATTGTATAAGGTTGCTTTTTTAGATTATGGGTAAGTTCTATCTGATTGGCCAATCTTGCTTGTTATAGATTAGGCGCATTTTGACTTGCCATTGTGCTCTTCTACAGGTTGCAAGCTGTGGTTGAGAACCTTTTTGCCTCCAAGCATGATTCGTGACTCGTTACTGAGCCAGTGTTTTGGTACTCTAAATGAAAAGACCCAAAGAAATTTTACTATCTTATATAAGTTTGGAGCTAATTTCGCAGTTTTAATTACAACTATTTAGAACATATTCAAAATTTGTTATGGATGCCAATATTCATTTTTGACTAAAATTACGTTCCAAATTGCATTATTGTACTGTGCCTTCCTATATCAGTTTGGAACTAATTTCGTGATTTTTACATGGAACTATTTGGAACATATTCGAACAATGTTACAGAAACCGTTATCAATTCTGAGCAAAAGTACATCTCAAATTGTACTATTTTATTCTACCTAACAGATTCTAAAAATGGTAGGAATTTTTGAAATGTAAGACAAATATTTGATGGCAATTTTGATAGACCTCTGTCACAATTTTGAACAAAAAGATAACTTCCGTCAAAATTGTGACGGAAATGCGACCTAGTTCGTCACAATTTCTCTTCAAAATGTCTTGCAACATTACACACAAAAAAGCATCAAGGGGGTGATGAAAATGATTTTCATCAAAATTTCCGTCAAAATTTGTTCTAACATGCTATTAGTCCGTGAAAATTGGCGCGACCAATGACTTTGATGGACTGTCAGTCCATCAAAATCATCCTGTTAGTAGTTGTGGTACTTGTTCGAAAAGTCCATTTCAACTAGCGGTTTTTAATGATCACATATTCTGTCACAACACTTGTCACAACAGTCCGTTTCCGCCAAAATTAGCCCAAATTTCGTTAATTATATCTGACAAAATCATTCGTTTTCTTGTGGATCTTTCCAAATAAAAAAAGACTATGCTTAGTTATGTTAAAATATTATGATATTACTTTAGATCAAAAAAATTATATTATATAATTAAAATATCACCAAAAACAATGTATTATATTATAATATAATAAAATATACCAGTGACAAATAACATATTGTGTATATTTGAATTCTAATTTTTACCAAACGTTTGCAACTAATATGGAATATTAGAAAGACAAACATTCACGCGCAGACATTTTGACATTATGTATTTTATTTAATTACCATAAAAATACAATTATTATTGTCAATACATAATAAAAGATAGTTCTTTTTCATCATTATTATTTTTTCGTACGTATTTGAATATAAACATAAAATTTTTAATACATTCTTATTGTGATCACATTCTTAGTGAGTATTTTTTTTTTTTTTTGGGGTAAGAGTATCTTCCCTTTTAACACATTCTTATTGCGATATTTTTACTATTAATTAAACTACAAATAATTACTACAGTTAAACAACTTATGAGATTCTCCATGCATTGCATGAGTTCTTAATACTAGTTTCATCAATTCTATTAGTCTCTCTCTTTTGCTTACTGTTGTGACGTGCATTTTTTAATATTTAATTAAGATTATTTTTTTCGACTTATGATAAGTACTTATTATAAACATTCAGCACATTTCAGCATAATTTGGCATGATTCAGCACAATTTGGCACTGTCAAGAACTTATTGAAAATACCTAATTATATTTTCTTCAATCATTCAGGACGTTCCAACATGTTTTGGCATGATTTAGGTTGTTTCAACATGACTTAACATGTCTCAGCATGATTCAAAATATTTCAACATGATTCAGCATGTGAGTACTTTTCATAACTCAAAAGGAACATGCCCTAAATCAAATACATCAACATATAGTAAACAGTTCAGGTGTCTTTATTTGGCCAACTTGTTATTGCAAGTTTAACGGAGAAGATAATTATACTTTTTTGTTTTCAAGTTGACTATTACATCAAATTCTATTTTTTTTCATTTGATTTGATATGAAAATATCATACATTATTTTTTTGAGATAAAATTGGGTGTTTCAATCTTACTATAAGTTTACCATTTTTATGTTTCAAATTTACTTGTGTCCAAGTCATACGAGCATCTCCTAAATTCATACTCATTAAAGTGCATATAATACGAGGTTTCGCTTATCTCTTCTCCCTGGAATGTTATTAGTTAGTAGATGCCGACTGGACTATTATTGACTTTCTAATAATTCAGAGTTTCAGTAGTTATCATAAGTGAGCACAACCCCAGGATTGGTTAAATAAATGCAACAATTCATATGGAGTGGTTTATTGGGTTAGTTGGTTAAAGTGTTGTGGTAATAATGGAAAGGTCACAGGTTCGACACATGCATGAGCCATTTATTTATTTTTTTGTTCATTTGGATTTTTCAATTTTTTCAGTTGTTTTCCCCTCATTTTGTTTTGAATGTCATCAATTTGATATCATTATTCTTTGGTGCATCGTGAGCAAAAAAATTGATATTAATAAATTTTAGGGTGTGTTTGGTAGGGGAAAAAAATTATTTTCCCGGAAAATCATTTTCCATGGAAAATGATTTCCCAAAGAAAATAATTTTTCACCTACATTTTCTGCTGTTTGGTAGAATGGAAAATCATTTTCCTGGAAGATCATTTTCTACTGTTTGGTAGAATAAAAAACCATTTTTCAATACCATAATTCTCAAGTGTTTGATACTAATAGGCTAAGCTAATAGATAAACGGTCAATTTAGTCATCAAGCAGTGCTTACAAAGTCATCAAGGAGTCATAAAGTCATAATTCTCAACTGTTTGTTCTCCTTAGCCAAAACAGGGGAGATTAAAAAAAAAAAAAAAGAGAGAGAAGTATCACTTCATTAAATTGTTTTCCTTGAATTTTTCAAGCCAAATCCTCCTCAGTTTGTCGCTCTTCGCTAGAAAGCCTTTTGCCAGGTTTTCACGCTCTACGAGGTGATCGAAAGTGCTACCCAAAAAGTCCACTTCAAACCCTTCGATTTTCATCACTTCTTGATAAAGAAAGTCGATGTCGAGCTTGGATTTAGATATCTTTTGTAGACCAAAGCGACTTCTGCCATTTGGGTGGAGATATTTTGAAGTTCCAAATCATCGTCACGGGTTCTCTTTCGCATTTTTCTTGATTCTAATGACGCACTTGAAGTCGATTGTTTATCATTTTCTTTCACGAACTCATCGTCACCGTCACTTTTTTCTTCCAGATTCATAGCTCCAAGTGATTGTATCTCAACATTATCAAATGACTTGGCACCACTTCCTCGAGCGATATCCTTTCCAACCACAGTAGCCATTTCATCATACATATCAATTTTCTTGTTAAGATACTTCTCATGAGTTGGATTCGCCTGTTAAAAGAAATAACAACTTATCAAAACAAGCAACTGACACTGAGCAAGCAAATCTGAACATAGCATACTATCCTACGTCAAACAATAATGTCCACCAGCCCTTGTCCTACTCCAAACAATAATGTCCCACACAACCAGCCCTGGTCCTACTTCAAATAATAATCTGAACATAGCATACTGTCTTAAAAAAAAAAATCCAGGACAGAACAATAGCTTATTCTCAGTTTCTAGGAAGAACATGACCCAACATTTGCATATTCATTACTCATCAACTCGAAGTATCCAACCTTTAAGTGCCAAACAAACCAGTAGTGCAAAGCCCTTGCTAGCTCAGGCGCATATCGTTACAAAGGAGAGAAATTGCAATACTAACAAATGCTGTGAACATTGTTTCACTTCTTTCTATCTCTCGTTCACCTTTTGCTCTTCTTTTTTTTGGGGGGGGTGGTGTGGTTCACACCACCCCTTTGGGTCAGCAAGAGAGTGGTGGAACTATGTATACTTAGTCAGGACAAGCTTACAACAGAACACATTTATCAAAGATAAGGGAATAAACTCTATTATGGTGTTGATAACTAACACAGAATGTATGCCATCCTGAAAAATACACAAGCTGCTACAAACAAGTTCACTACAGCATGCTCAGTTCATGACAGAACCATGAGTCACAAAGGTGAAATCTGAGCTAGCAATGCCCCCCCTCCCAAATGGAAATTTCGGTTGAATAACCATATATATAACGCAATAGATAGAAAATTTGGTAATTTTTAGCCCCATCAACAAAGAAAAGCCATTAATAGCGAGAGCCAAAACTTCCAAATTCAAGAAATCTCAGCCGAATTCAGAGAAATTGAAACCCTAGATCTAAAACTTACTTGGAAAATTGAATCTGAATGCAGTGACAAGAGTGCTTGGACTGAGACTCGAACTTCAACCGGCTTCCAACAATGGCGAGAGCCAAAAGTTCCAAATTCAAGAGAGGGAGTAAGGCTTTCGAATGTTGCTGAAGCTTTTCTGAAATCAAACAGAAGTTACAGAAGCAGAGTTGTTTTCGAGCCCTAGGAAAATGACTTTACGGCCGTTTTCACGGAAAAACATTTTCCTTCTCAGGAGGTAAAATCATTTTCCCCTGAAAATGATTTTTCCCTCCGCTTTTTACCAAACAACGTAAAATAGGAAAATTATTTTTCGGGAAAATGATTTTACCCCCTACCAAACACACCCTTAAAGTAAAATTTTTAAGAATTACTTTGTAACTTTACCAACTTTACTAATTGAGTCCCCGAGTAAATTCAATATATGTACTCCATTTTTAGGCACATACATAGATTAATAATTCTAGAACATATAAGCAACGATTCTCCCGAGTTTTCTCATGTAGTGAATTGTATGAGGTTGCTTTCTTAGATTATGGAAAAGTTCTATCTGATTGGCCAATCTTATTTGTTATAAATTAGGTATATTTTGACTTGCCGTTGTGTTCTTCTCCAGGTTACAAGCTTTGGTTGAGAACCTTTTTGCCTCCAAGCGTGGTTCGTGACTCGTTACGGAGCCAGTATTTTCGTACTCGAAATGAAAAGGCCCAAAGAAATTTTACTATCTTGCATTAGTTTGGAACTAATTTCGTGGTTTTTAATTGCAACTATTTAGAACATATTCAAACAATGTTGTGGATACCAATATTAATTTCTAACTAAAATTACGTTCCAAATTGCATTATTGTATTGGGCCTTCTTATCTTAGTTGGGAATTAATTTCGTGATTTTTAAATGGAACTATTCGGAACATATTCGAACTATGTTATGGACGTCATTATCAATTCTGACTAAAATTACGTCCCAAATTGTATTATTTTGCTCCACCTAACAAATTTCAAAAATGAAAGTAATTTTTGAAATGTAAGCCAAATATTTGACGGCGATTATGAAGAACCTTCGTCCCAATTTTGACCAAAAATATAGCTTCCATCAAAATTGTAACGGAAATGTGACTTAGTCCGTCACAATTTTCCTTTAAAATGTCTTGCACCATCACCAATCAAGGGGGTGATGAAAATGATTTTCATCAAAATTTCCTTCAAAATTTGTTCTAACAGGCTATCAGTCTACGAAAATTCGCATAACTAATGATTTAGACGGACTACCAATTCATCAAAATCATCCTGCTTGTAATTGTGGTAGTCTTCGGAAAGTCCATTTCAACTAGCAGTTTTTTGATGATCACATATTCCGTCACAAATCTTGTCACAGCAATCCATTTCTATCAAAATTAGCTCAAATTTCAGTCAAAATATCTAGCAAAATAAGTTGTTTTCTTGTTCATTTTTCCAAATAAAAAAGGCAATGCTTAGTAATGATAAAATAATATGCTATATTACTTTTTGATCAAAAAAATTGTATTATATAATTCAAATATCACCAAAAAATAATTTATTATATTATAACATAATAAAGTATCCTCATGACAAATAGCATATTGTGCATATTTGATTTCAAATTTTTATCAAACGCTGCCAACTAATATGGAACACACACATATGCTGATATTATGTATCTTATTTAATTACTATAAAAATATGATTATTATTATCAATATATAATAAAAGGCAATTTATTTTCATCATTATTATTTTTTCCAGGGGAGGCGGGAACAGGATGGAGAGCGCCTGGTGGTGGAACGAAGAGGTAAAGGAGAAAGTCAAGGCCAAAAAAGAGGCTTTCGCAGAGTGCATGAGCAGCAGTTCGAAGGAAGAGAGGGAGCAAAAGAAGATTGGATACAAGGAGGCCAAAAAGGTAGCCAGAAAGGCGGTGGCAATAGCAAAGAGCCAGGCTTTCGATAGACTGTACCATAAATTGGGGACGAAGGAAGGGGAGAAGGAGGTTTTCAAACTGGCTAGGGCGAGGAAAAGGAAGACTAAGGATTTGGGAGTGGTAAGGTGCATCAAGGACGAAGAAGGTACGGTGTTGACTGAGAATGATGAAATTAGAGAGAGATGGCAAAGGTTCTTTGCTAAACTTCTAAATGGGGAAGGAGTACGAGACGACTGTAGTAGGGGCAGAGAGTGTAGCGATCAGCAAGCGGGCGACCATATAGCAAAGGGGGAGATTAGGGAGGCCTTGAAGAAGATGGCGAATGGGAAGGCAGTGGGCCCAAACCAGATACCAGTAGAAGTTGGAAGTTTATGGGGGAGGTAGGGCTAGAGTGGCTCATGGAGCTGTTTAATGTTATTTACAGGACCGCCAAGATGCTCAAAGAGTGGAGGACCAGCACAGTCATCCCACTGTACAAAAATAAGAGGGATATTCAAGTTTGTAATAACTTTAGGGGCATCAAGCTGCTCAGTCACACTATGAAGCTATGGGAGAGGGTGATTGAGAGAAGGTTACGAGAGGTTGTAGAGATTTTAGAGAACCAATTTGGTTTCATGCCAGGTAGGTCGACCACTGAGGCGATCCACCTCCTCAGAGGGCTCATGGGCATGTTCAGGAATAGAAAGGTGGATCTCCATATGGTGTTCATTGACCTAGAGAAAGCATATGATCGAGTCCCGAGGGAGGTATTGTGGAGGTGTTTGGAAGAGAAAAGGGTGTCGCCTGCGTACATCCGTGTAATCAAGGATATGTACGAGGGAGGGCAGACGCGTGTTAGGACACCGGGATGGGTCTCTAACGACTTCGCTGTTAGTATGGGTCTACATCAGGGTTCCGCCCTAAGCCCGTTTCTTTTCACTTTAGTTTTGGATGAACTCACTAGAGGAATCCAGGACGAGGTGCCTTGGTGCATGTTATTTGCAGATGACATCATTTTTATCGATGTGACCAGGCAGGGGGTGAATGATAGGTTGGAGAGTTGGAGGCATACGCTAGAAGCTAGGGGTTTTCGATTAAGTAGATTAAAAACGGAATACCTCCATTGCTGTTTAAGTGGTAGGATAGAAGAGGGGGGAGAAATCACACTGGATGGAAGGGTGATACCAAAGGTCGCTAAATTTAAATATCTGAGCTCGATCATCCGGCAAAATGGGGACATTGACGAGGACATTAGCCAGCGGATAAGAGTAGGTTGCCAAAAGTGGAAGTCCTCTTCAGGGGTACTGTGTGACAAGAGAGTGCCCCTAGGATTGAAAGGCAAAGTCTATCAGATGGTAGTTAGACCAGCTGTTCTCTATGGATCGGAGTGTTGGCTTCTAAAGAAGACGCAGGCCCAAAGGTTGATGGTAGCTGAGATGAGAATGATCAGGTGGATGTGTGATTTTACGAGATTAGACAGAATTAGGAATGAAGTAATCAGGAGTTTAGCTGAAGTGGCCCCCATAGAGGAGAAGATGAGGGAATCGAGGCTCAGATGGTTCGGCCACGTAAAGAGGAGAAGTGTGGCCGCCCCAGTGCGGAGGTGCGAGATGATCGTCCCCCCCGGTGGAAAGAAAGGGAGGGATAGACCGAAGAAGAGCCTAGAGGAAGTGGTTAGAGAGGACCTGAGAGTTGCTGGTCTGACGGAGGACATGGCTCAGGATAGGAGGTTGTGGCGGTATAGGATTAAGGTCTCTGATTATAGGGGACCGGCCGCGTAGGTGGTAGTAGCTTCGGTGGGGTGGGGCGGGTAGGGTTTTGGTGTGCTTATCTGCAGGTCGTGCTTTTCTGAGATGTGACGGCATCTAGCTCCTCTGGTTGGTTGAGGTATGTCTCTGCTCCTTGTTTATTTGCTCTCCGGCCCTTTTTCTCCTCCTTGGTTTTTGGTTTGCAACCATTTTCTCTATAAACCTTTTTCAAAAAACTGTTTTGTGGGTCTTAAGGAATCAACCTCTCTATGGGTAGGAATACCGGTAGACGTAAGGTTGCCTACAGCTGGATCTCCCCAGACCCCGCGAAAGCGGGACCCACACTGGGAGTTGTTGTTATTATTGTTGTATTATTTTTTCCTATGTATTTTAATATAAACATAAAATTTTTAATATATTCTTATTGTGATATTCTTAGTGAGTATTAAATTTTTGTTTTGGTAAGAGTATCTTCCCTTTTAACATATTCTTATTCTGGTATTTTTACTATCAATTAAACTATAAACAATTACCACAATTAAACAATTCATGAGATTTTCCATGCATTGCTTGAGTTCTTAATAATAGTTATTCATTAACTCTATTATTCTCTCTCTCTTGCTTACTGTTGTGAAGTGCAATTTTAATTTTGAATTAAGATCATTTATTCGACTTATGATAAGTACTTATCGTAAACATTTAACACATTTCAGCACAATTCGAACGTGACTCAGCACAATTCAGTATTGTTAAGAACTTATTGAAAATACCTAGTTATATTTTCTTCAATGATTCAACATGTTCCATCATGTTTCAGCATGATTCAGCTTGTTTCAGCACTGCTCAGTATGTCTCAGTATGATTTAGTATGTTTCAATATGATTCAGCATGTAAGTACTTTTCATAACTCAAAAAGAACATGCTCTAAATAAAAATGATCAATATATAGTAAATAGTTCAAGTATCTTTATTTGGACAACTTATACTGAGAGGTTAAAGGAGAAGATAATTATACTTTTATGACTTTTAAGTTGTTTATTCCATCAAATTCTGTTTTTTATTTGATTTGATTTGAAAATATCATATTGTATTTTTTTCAAATAAAATTGAGAGTTTCAATCTTACCACCTTTTAAGTTTACTATTTTTAAGTTTCATTAATGAACCTCAAATTTAGCTGTGGCAAAGTTATAGTGGCATCTCCTAAATTCATACTCATTAAAGTGTATATAATATGAGGCTTCGCTTATATGTTCTCCCTGCAGGATTGTTATTGATTAAAAGATGCCAACTAGACCATTATTGATTTTCTAATTATTCAGAGTTTCAGTAGTTATCATAAGTAAGCACAACCCCAGCATTGGTTCAATCAAAGAGACAATGCATATGAAGTGGCCTATTCGGTTAGTTGGTTAGAGCAATGTGCTACTAACATCAGGGGCGAAGGCAACGTGGGTCAGTGGGGTCACCTGACCCCCCTCTCCAAAAAAAAAATAAGTATAAGTCAGAAAATTAAAAAAATTTGAAATTGAGATATGTATTATGTTTGTGGAAGAGGAACATGAAAACTGGATAGCTTAGCAGTCTAGTGCTTGGCTTTGTGTGTTGGTGGTCGCGAGTTCGAACCTTCCCTTTCCCATGTTTTTGTTTTTTCAATTCCGACCCCCCTCTCCAAATTTCCTGGCTTCGCCACTGACTAACATGCAGGTTGCAGGTTTGAGAGTTCCAAGAGCCATTTATTGATTTTTTTTGTTCATTTGGATTTTTTTTTTCTTTTTTGGGTCATTTTCCCCTTCCTTTTGTTTGAATGTCATCAATTTAAGATCTTTATTCTTTGGTGCATCGGGAGCAAAACAATTGAGAATAAAAAACTTTAAAGTAAAATTTTTAAGAATTATTTTGTAACTTTACCAACTTAACTAATTGAAACCCACGATAAATTCAATATGTATGCGCTAGTTTTAGGCACATAAATAGATTAATAATTGTAGACCATATAAGTGATGATTCTCCCGAGTTTTCTCATGTAGTGAATTCTATGAGGTTGCTTTTTTAGATTCCGAGTAAGTTCTATCTAATTGATCAATATTGCTTGTGATAGATTAGGCACATTTTGCCTTGCCCTTGTGTTTTTCCATAGGTTGTAAGCTTTGGTTGAGAACCTTTTTGCCTCCAAGCATGATTCATGACTCATTAGTCAGCCAGTCTTTTCGTACTTGAAATGGAAAGACCCAAAGAAATTTTACTATATTGTATTAGTTTGGAACTAATTTCATGGTTTTTAATTACAACTATCCAGAACATATTCAAACAATGTTGTGGCCGCCATTGTTAACTTTTGACTAAAATTACATTCCAAATGTCATTATCGTACTGTGCCTTCCTATATTAGTTTGGAATTAAATTCGTAATTCTTAATTGGAACTGTTTGGAGCGTATTCGAACAATGTTATCCACATCATTATCAATTATGATCAAAATTTCGTCACTAATTGTATTATTTTATTTCACGTAGCATATTCTAAAACAGGAGGAATTTTTGAAATGGAAGACAAAAACTTGACTGCAATTTTGATTTCTATCACAATTTTGACAAAAAAGATAGCTTCCTTCAAAATTGTGAGGGAAATGTGACCTAGTCCGTCACAATTGCCCTTCAAAATGTCTTGCACTATTACAAACCAAGAAAGCATCAAGGGGCTTCATCAACATTTCTGTCAAAATTTGTTCTGACATGCTATCAGTCCGTGAAAATTGGCATAACTAATGATTTTGACGGACTCTCAATCCATCAAAATCATTATGTCAGTAGCTGTGATAGGTCGTTCAAAAAGCCCATTTCAACTAGTGGTTTTTTGACGATCACATATTCCGTGTCAAAATTAGTCCAAATTTTGGTCAAAATATCAGTCAAAATTGGTTGTTTTCTTGTGGATCTTTCCAGATAAAAAAAGACAAAGGTTAATGACGATAAAATATTATACTATATTACTTTTGATCAAAAAATTTACGTTATATAATTCAAATATCACCAAAAATAATGTATTATACTATAATATAATAAAATATTCCAGTTACAAATAACATATGGTGCATGTTTGGTTTCCAATTTTTACCAAACTTTGGCAACTAGTCTGGAATATTACAGTGACACATAGTCACACACACCTATTCTGATACTATGTATCTTATTTAATCACCATAACAGTATGATCATTATTGTCAACACATAATAAGAGATAATTTATTTTCATCATTATTATTTTTTCTTATGCATTTGAATAGGAAAATTTACCTGTAGGTGTTGCATTAAATTGATGTTTCTTTTCTGTCGTCTCTCATTCAATTTGGTGTTGTAAGTAAGGGCCCCCAGACCATGCTGAAACGTTGCTTGTCCAAAAATACCCTCATACTTGGTGACGCTCTCTCTCCTCACAGCATGACCCACTACCCAACCCCTCTTATTCTCACTCTTGCTTACCTCCTCAAACATCACACCTATTTCTTCCTCCTATCTCTCCTCCTTAGCTCTCTACCCCTCTAAATCTCTCTCTTCCCCTCAATGGTCTACTTCTTCATTCTCATCCCCTGTTTCTCCCATTTCTCTTTCTTTGAAGATGATATCGAAGCAAAAATTTGAAGTTTCAACAATGACTTTAGGGTGTAAATTGAGTTTTTTTCGAATTTGTTCTCCCTCCTTTTAACTTTCAGATCTGATTTCATAGCTTTCAAATTTCATGTAATTGTGTTTTGTTTTAGTATGTTGGAGCAAGGTTTGAGATTATGGCTAGACATGGCGTAATTTAACTTCGATTTTAGATGTTTTTTCCTCCCCTGTTTTCATCTCTATAATTCTCATTTCTTCTTTCTCATATGTGTATTGTTCTTTATACTCCTCTATTTCATCCCTCCTATTCTCTTGGAATTGGGTTTGGACAAGGTAAACTAGAGCTTCGTTGGGTCTTCAATGGAGGAATTCATTAGCTATGAGTTGAGCAAGCTTTGTATCTCTTGTAAATTTCATCCACACCAATTAAATTGACTCATTTGAAAGATGCGAAATTTAGCTGCCCATTTGGGCATTTCTTGTTAAAACTGGATATGGGATGCTTGCCTTGTGTTTATTAATTAAAGAAGAATCTGGCTTCTCCAATTTCATAAATAGATGTTGGTGGGTTTCTCTAATTTCATGATGAAAACATCTATTTTCATCAAAGTACGAATGTGAATCTTATGTACTTAAGACTAGCTAACACAGTGATGCAAATACTAGGCTTGGATTTTCCCTTTGAGCTGACCTGATATGAATATTCACAGGGTTAGGATGTTTGTAATTTAAGTGTCTATAGATTCTAATTACCCTCCCCCATCCTTCATTCATAGGTATATTGTGGTGAGATTGTTATTACATTTTTTGTCTTTTTTTTTTTTGTTATCTATAACATAATAATAGGCATATTATGGTATCTTGATACTGAACCACTACTTCAACTCCTTGAGGATGCTAGTCTATTTTCTTAATCTTGTTAGTAGTTTCTAGGGTATAAATAGCTCTCTACCCAAATGTTGGAGCTTCACTCACTCTTTCTCTCATAAATAATTTAACCAAAATATTTGATATGATTTTTAAATAATTAAACATCAAAATTATGACAAAATTAGCCTAATATTGAATCCCAAACCCTTAAATGATTTGTTATTATATGCCTTAAAATATGCCTATGTTAATCAAGGTTATTATACTTACATTTTCAGGTTACCATATACATTTTCTCATGTGGCGGATATATATATATATATATATATATATATATATATATATATATATATATATATATATATATATATATATATATATATATATATAATATATATATATATATATATATATATATATATATGTATGTGTGTGTGTGTGTGTATATATATATGTTGATATATTTAGTTTTGATGATAACAAATCCAAGTGTAAAAATTTATCCAAGTAATGTTGCTCCGAACACGATCTCCAAACAGGCCTAACTGGTGTTTGTGATCTTTATTATATTAACTGGTTTGCTACATGTGAGAATGTCTTCTAGACAGGTTTTACTTGGTGATTCTATATTAACTCAAGAACACCATCTCGACAGTTGATTGTAAAGCGTGTTCCTGAACTCTAGCAATGCAAAGAACAACCCCAGCAAACAAGGTGGCCTTGGTGTTCACAGCAGCTCTACAAATCTCGGACAAGATGACTGGTTCAAAACAAGAAGTCTTGGGTATATAGGTTTTATTTAATTAGACTCTTGTTAATATGCCAATATTGAAAACATCATTTTTAAACACTTCTTGAATCGGTACTTGCGCTAAGTGCTTCAGAACACCAGTTGCGAACAACCCTGCGAACAGGGTGCCTAGGGTGTTTCTGAACTGCAGTGGCCATACCCGATTATTTTTGAAAAAATTCATTTTGGTTGGCCAAGATCTCTAGAATACTTTCCTTGAATTTCAAAACTGCTATTTCTCTGGAAAGGATATTTCCTGAAAATATTTTGGGAGAATTTCGAAAATAAAGTTTTGGAGATTTGCCAAAACTTAAAGAAAAAAAAAAATTTCCTTTGACCATATTTTTAGATGTAGTAAAGTTTCAAAAGCTGAAAATTTTTGGTTGCTTTTTGAATCCACCTCTCGACTATGGAAAGATAAGGGTTATCTTTTAAGATAACAAAATCCCTTATATTTTGGGATAAATTAATCATTAGCCGTTGGATAATTTTGCAAAACAATTTCCATACTTAGCTGATTATGTGGTTTATGACCGTTGGTTTTTTTGTTTAAAAGCCTCAGCTTTTTCTCTCCCAGCACATACACACAGACAGATATATACAGATATTCAAAACACTCGAAAAACAGAGAGATAGAAAACTCGGTTTGAATTTGCATAAACACAGCCTTTTGAAAAATCCAGGAAAATCAGAAAACTCGGTTTACACTCAAAGATTCTTGAGCTTCATTCTGAAAAGCAAACCGTGACAAGCTGTGTTTGATTTTGAGTTTTCATACCATTGGCATAATAGGATCTTCATTGTACCTTACATCTGCTTAGTGAGAAGCACCCCCTGTAAGGTGTTTGTAACCCTGATCTTGAATCAGAAAAGTGAGTGAGTGTGTCCTAGTCGTGTGGACTTGGACGTGTCTAATCTTGCGAAGGTTGGACGTGGTGTAACCTGTCTTTGGGAAGAAGGTTACGTGGTTGCAAGTTGTAACAAGGTGTGTTACATTTGTAACGTGTGAAGCCCGTTAGTGAAAGTGGTTAAATCCTACACGAGGTAGGTCGTGGTTTTTTACACCTCAGTTGGGCTAGAGGTGTTTTCCACGTAAAAATTGTGTGTGCTTTATTTTCCGCATCTATCTTGGTGATTTTCGCCTCTGCAATATTTGAGAACACCCCGTGCAAACAAGCTATCAGGGTGTTTGTCACTTGAGAACAACCTCTGTGAGGGTGTTTGTTATTTACAATGCGAAAATCAGATACCACAATTCACCCCCCCTTGTGGTTGGATACTCACGAACTCAACAAGTGGTATCAGAGTGGGTTCTCTTACAAAAGGTTAACACCTTGAGAGATTCTGAAGATGAGTACCCCACAAGGAATTCTTGAAGGGCAATCCATTACTCGTCCACCCTATTTCAACGGCCAACATTATAGTTGGTGGAAGAATAAGATGGAGAACTATATTCAGGCAGAAGATTATGAATTATGGATGCTCATCAAGAACGGGCCCCTTGTTCCCACCAAGGTGCTTGAAGATGGTAAGAAGGTTCCCAAGGAATCCATAGAATTTGATACCGAGGACTATAAGAAAATGGAGAAAAATGCCAAAGCCAAAAAGCTTCTATATTTTGGCCTAGGACCGGATGAATACACTCGCATCTCTGAGTGTGAATCAGCCCAAGCTATCTGGAATGCTCTGCAAGTTGCTCATGAAGGTACGAGTCAAGTTAAACAATCTAGAATTGAGCTACTTATGCGACAATATGAGTTGTTTGATATGGGTGATCATGAAACTGTGATGGACATGTATACACGGTTCACCCACATCACGAACGAGTTAAAATCCCTGGGAAGATCTTTCACCACTGAAGAGTTGGTGAGGAAAATCCTCAGAATTTTACCTCGCATGTGGGAGGCTAAAGTAACAGCCATCCAAGAGGCTAAAGACATGAACCAGATCACCCTCGATGAGTTGATTGGAAATCTCCAGACCTATGAACTCCGAAAGAACTCATAGCAAAGAGAGGAGCAAAAAGAAGGATCGTGGGCTTGCCTTAAAAGCACATGAGGACACTGACTCTGACCTTGAAGATGAAGATATGGCCCTAATGTCCAGAAAATTCAAGAAATTCTTCAAAAGGGTCAAGGAAAACAACAAAAGAAAAGAATTCAGTAAGTCCAGAAACACCCCCAAAGAACAGCTCACAGGGTGTTTCAAGTGCGGCAAACCAGATCACTTAGTCAAAAATTGCCCTCTGCTTCGAGAAGATCAAATGCCTGAACACCCTCGAAAACAGGGTCGAAAACACCCTGTAAACAATTTGGGCAAGCGATTCTCGAAAGCTATGCTGGCTGCTTGGGGAGATTCCTCTGAGGATGAAGGAGAATCTGAAGCTGAAGAAGGAGTCGTAGCACTTATGGCACAAAGTGATTCAGATTCAGATGATGAATCAACAATCAGCTTCTCAGATCTCAAGAACAAGGTACATGGTCTTAACAAAGCCACTTTAGAAGAACTTCTATATAATTTGATAGACACATGTGCTGATCTAAAAAGAGAAGTTCGTGACCTAGAGCTTGAAAATGAAATTCTTAAAAATGAAAAACTCGGTTTACATGAAAATGTTAATATACTCAAAGAAAACCTCTTTATAAAAGAAGGAGATTACTCTCGAATAGAGGAAAAACTCTTTGAGGTGGAAGGAATGGTTGAGTCCCTGCTCAAGGAGAACAAAAGTTTGCATGCTAATAAAGAAACACTGGAAACCGAGCTTAGCACAAATAAACGCTGGAACAAATCTTCACAGGCCCTTGCTTAGTTAAACACTCACCACAGTCGAAACAAAAAGGGACTTGGGTATAAGCCTAAACGAACAGTTTACCCAATTCATAGGAAGTATGTGGGATTACCTCAAAACATTGTTTGCTTTCATTGTGGTAAAACTAGTCACTATCGATATTCTTGTCCTTTGAGAAAACATGCCAATGAAAAGAGTGAAAGGTATGTGAAACAAATCTGGATTAGAAAAGATGAGCTTTACATGTCTAAAGGAATGGGACCCAAGTGGATCTGGGTTCCCAAAACTAACCCGTGATTTGTTTTGCAGGCTGAAGTGAGAGAGAACAATCCCACAAACAACCCAGCAAACAGGGTAAGAAACACCCTGTCAAACAGATCAGAAAACAACCTTGAAAACAGGCAGCTGTGGTATGTTGATAGTGGGTGTTCGCGGCACATGACTGGAGAAAGATCAAATTTTCTCTCACTTACAGCTTTGAATGGTGGGAGTGTAGCATTTGGAAACGGCAAGTCTGGGACAATTGTCGGTATAGGTAATATTGGTAAAACTCTCTCCCACTCAATTGATAATGTGCACTTGGTTGATGGTTTAAAGCACAATTTGCTAAGTGTGTCCCAACTGTGTGACAAGAACAACCTAATGGTGTTTTCACGAACACGTTGCTTGGTTGTAAATGACGACACAGGAGATGTTGTGTTGAGGGGGAAGCGATGTCAAAATGTTTATAAAGTTTGTATTTCCACTCTTCCCCAAAATAATCTGACTTGTTTAAATGCATTAAATGATGATATAATGCTATGGCACAAGAGACTAGGTCATGCAAGCTTATCCTTGTTAAACAAACTTGTTTCAAAAGACCTAGTTATTGGACTACCTTCCATCAAATTTAATGATGACAAGGTATGTGAAGCTTGTGCAAAAGGCAAACAAGTCAGATCTTCTTTTAAATCGAAAAGGTGTGTAAGCACTACTCGACCTCTAGAATTGCTACACATTGATTTGTGTGGTCCCATGAGGATAACTAGTAGAGGTGGGAAAAAGTATGTGCTTGTGGTAGTGGATGATTACTCTCGATTTACTTGGACCTTGTTTTTGGCATCCAAGGATGAAACCTTTGAGAATTTTATTGCCTTTCACAAAAAGGTTGAAAAGAGAGTAGGACACTCCTTAATCAGCTTAAGATCTGATCATGGAACTGAGTTTGAAAATGCAAGTTTTATTAACTATTGTAATGAACATGGTGTTGATCATAACTTCTCAGCCCCAAGATCACCCCAACAAAATGGGGTGGTTGAGCGCAAAAATCGCACCCTGGAAGACATGACCAGAACAATGCTTATTGCTAGTGGTCTTCCTAGGTATTTTTGGGCAGAAGCATTGAACACCTCATGTTACATTATAAATAGATGCATGATCAGACCCATGTTGAATAAAACTCCTTATGAACTTTTCAAAGGCAGAAAACCCAATATTACGCACCTAAGAACATTTGGTTGTAGGTGTTTTGTGCATAATAATGGGAAGGATGCCTTAGGAAAGTTTGACCCTAGGAGTGATGAGGCAATATTTCTTGGCTATTCTTCTCACAGCAAGGCATACAAAGTCTTTAACAAAAGAACCTTGTGTGTTGAGGAAAGTGTGCATGTGCTTTTTAATGAATCTAACGTGTTGAGTGAGAATGATGCACAGGAAGATGAACTTGAATTAGGTCTTGTTCGAAAAGAAGTGTTGCTCCAAGATAAACGAGGTAAGAACACCATGGAGAAAACAACTCCTGAAGGTGTTCCTCAGAACAGCAGGCAAGGTGAACACCAAACAGGGGAAAACACCGCTGAACCCTGTTCGGAACCATGTTCTTCAGGAATAAGGTTACAAACAGGTGCAGAAACAGGATCAGGAGGTGTTCTTGAGCCTGATCCTACACATATTTCAGTTAGAACAGAGCATGTGTCTGTGGATCCTCTTACTCCACGACCATGGAAGCACCATAGTTCGCACCCTCTTGATCAAATCTTGTCAGATATTAATACTGGAGTGCAAACTAGATCTAAACTAAAGAATTTTTGTGCTTTCTATGCTTTTCTTTCTAACATTGAGCCAAAAAGTGTGAATGAAGCTCTTGCAGATTCAGATTGGATCACGGCTATGCAAGAAGAGCTTCATCAATTTGAAAGAAACAAGGTATGGCACCTTGTACCTAAACCTGCAGAGAGAACAATCATTGGAACCAAGTGGGTGTTCCGAAACAAACTGGATGAGTCAGGAACAGTCACCAGGAACAAGGCACGGCTGGTTGTACAAGGATACAATCAAGAAGAAGGGATTGATTACGAAGAAACCTTTGCACCAGTTGCTAGAATTGAGGCTATTCGAATTTTAATAGCCTTTGCAGCTCATATGGAAATCAAGCTATATCAAATGGATGTTAAAAGTGCATTCCTAAACGGATACCTTAAAGAAGAGGTGTATGTCAAACAACCCCCTGGTTTTGAAAATGGTGATTTTCCAAATCATGTTTTTAAACTTGACAAGGCACTTTATGGTTTAAAACAAGCTCCAAGAGCTTGGTATGAACGGTTGTCAAGTTTTTTACTTGAAAATGATTTTAGAAGAGGCAAGGTAGACAATACCTTGTTTCTAAAATCTAAGGGGGAACATTTTTTGATTGTCCAAATATATGTTGATGACATCATATTTGGTGCAACTCATCATGATTTATGCAATGAATTTTCAAATATGATGAGGAGTGAGTTTGAGATGAGCATGATGGGTGAGCTTAATTTTTTCTTAGGCTTACAAATCAAGCAAACTCCAAACGGCACCATGATCCATCAGCAAAAGTATATCAAGGAGTTACTTAAGCGTTTTGGGATGGAGTCAGCCAAACCCATAGACACTCTTATTTCTCCTTCAACCAAGTTGGTTATGGATGATGGGAGTCCCTCAGTTGAGGAGAAACTCTATCGGGGTATGATTGGGTCACTCTTATACCTAACCGCTAGTAGACCTGATATTGTTTTTAGTGTTGGTTTATGTGCCCGTTTTCAGTCTAATCCTAAGGAAACTCATCTTAAGGCTGTTAAACGGATACTAAGGTATTTGAAACATACACCCAATTTAGCTCTATGGTATCCTAAAGGTTGTAATTTTGATCTTGTTGGATATGCTGATGCTGACTATGCTGGATTCCTAGTTGATAGAAAGAGTACCTCATGTATGGCTCACTTTCTTGGACCTTGTTTGGTATCTTGGGCTACCAAGAAGCAACATTCAGTTGCCATGTCCATGGCAGAAGCTGAATATGTTGCAACAGCTTCATGTTGTGCTCAACTGTTGTGGATAAGGCAACAGCTTAAGGACTTTTGTGTTGACATTGGATGCATTCCTATTTTTTGTGATAACACAAGTGCAATTAATATTGCCAAAAATCCATGTCAACATAAAAGAACAAAGCATATTGACATTCGACATCATTTCTTGAGAGATAATGTTGAAAAGGGTTTAATCTCTATGAATTTTTGCTCAACGGAAAGTCAGATTGCTGATATATTCACTAAGGCACTAGCTAGAGACCTTTTTGAGAGAAATAGACTGGAACTAGGGTTGGTGAGAACACCCTGAGATACCTGTTTCCAGAACATGAACTGGGTTTGGTAAGATCAACCTTTACACCCTGTTCTCTCCCCCTGTTTGCAAATTTTATTAATAACGGATGTGATTGCATATGCCCGTATTGCATGCATTTTTTTTCCTTATCTAGTTAGTACAGCATAAGGGGATGTACTGGAGCCATCTTAATGCCATTCAGTCGAATCAGATCAGACGGCAAAGAACAGGCATAATACAGAGAACAGGTACGCCCCTTGGTTGCTCGGTGTGTTTGCTTTCCTTCCCAAGGCACAAGATGTTATTGCTCCTACCCGTTGCAATTCAAGAGATCTTCTCAAAGATTCGGCTGCTCTCTCTCTCTCTCTCTCTCTTTTTATGCCCTGCTCTTAGTACTATCGTTCGTCTTGCCCTCAAGCAAAAACCGAACATCCTGCAAACTCCTTAAACCCTAATCTCTCTCCTCTAGCAACAATGGCTTCCAACAACACTCTTCAATCAAAAGCCCTCGTTCTTTCTTCCTTAATTCCTGCTCCTTCTCGCCCAATTCTTTACAAGCCTTTCCAATTTCTGAATCGCTTGTCTCTAAAATCAGTGGGAATGGGGATGGATGATATTCCCTTTGAATGTGGAAGGGAATTGGTGTTCCTCGTAGGGGCAATTGCTTGTCCCATTTCAGTTGAGTCAGAGGGAACAAAGTCGGGGTCTCAAGAACAATTCTTGGAAACCCCTGAAGGGTTTAATTTTGAGCCCTGTTTCTCTGACACCGCGACAGAAACAGGGGCTGCCTCTGTTGAAGCTGTGGTTGTGGAGGATCTGCCTATTGACTTCCAAGGGAAGTCGAATGAGTCGTCCGAGGAGAGTCTCGAGAAGAATTCTCTCCCTGAGGCTGAAACCCCCACTCCGGTCGCTCGAACTGGAGAGAAAAGGAAGAGGGTGAAAATCGTGGCTAGGCGTAGTAGAACGCCAAGAACAAGGCCACAACCAAGGTCTCAACCCTCACAAACTCCCTCTTCTCCTCAATCCTCTAAGCCCTCTCGCAAGTCTGCGAGAATCGCTTTTCAATCCGCTCCTCGTACCTCCAAACCCTCTACTCCTATCATCGAGGAGATTTCTTCTTCTTCTGAAGGGTTCTCGAGTTCTGACTCTGAGAACACCACCTTCAAACAGGGGACACCGGTGTTTTCCGAGTCCTCTGAAGACCAAGCTCCTCCAAAACCAACCAATAAACCTGCTGTGAAGCCCTCTCCTGCCAAAACACCCCTCAAGCGAAAGCCCAGAACAGCCCCCCTACCAGAAACTACCACCTCTGTTCCTGTCCTTAAACGCCCAAAGCAGTTCACTCCCTCTCCTATGTCTGACAAATATGCGTAGTTGCTGAAGCGCAATGTCGTCAGGGGGAAGGTAGTGAATGCAAGCTTTTTAGAGGAACAGGGTCTGGGGGTGTTCTTGAACAAGCTTCGAGCCCAAGGCTGGCTTGAGTTGTTTGCAAACACCCAGCAAGGGTGTTCTGTGCCCGAGTTGGCTGAATTCTATGCCAACTGCTCTGTCACAAATGGGGTGGTGACAAGTGCTGTCAATGCGTGTCATTTTTCCTTTGATGAAGCCACCCTGAGTGATATTCTGGGCATCCCCTCTCGTGGATTTGCTGTGTATGTGAGGAAGACAAAACGGCCCTGGAAACAGCCAGGCTCTTAGAGGTGTCCAAACGCCTTAGTCAAAAACAGGGCCTGAGAACACCCCTCTCGGTTAAGAAGGGTGAAATGACCTCCCTACACCAACTACTGTTTATGTTCACTATCAAGAACATAATACCGCGAGGTCAAGGGCGAAACTCAACAGATGCCTTTGATCAATGTCTGGTGGACCTACTGGATCGGGAGGAACCAGTAAACCTCCCTGCAATCATGATTCGCCACATAGAGCGAATTGCGAACACCACCCGGGCACATGATCTTGGCTATGGGTTTTTGTTGACAAGGGTGCTTGAGTACTTTGGGATCGTGCTCACACGAAGAGTGCCGGCCCAAATCATTGATGAAATTGGCGTTGACACCCTACTAGGGTGTGGCTATGGGGTTGGCGAAGGGTCAGTCTCCAAACAGGGTCGTCGACCACCTTGACCACCTATTTCTGGACAACCTTCCGTCAAGGTTGAGGCTGTTCTTGAGGACAATGCTCGCCTCAAAGATGAGCTCTTCGCTGTCAAGGCTGCTCTTGCTGAGGAACGAGCTCTCTCGGCCAAACGCCATGAAGATTTGCTTGCACTTCTCTCCACTCTTGCCCCTAGCATCCCTCCTCTGCAAACGCAACCACCCCCTGCTCCCTGATTGTCTAGGTTGTTCTCTAGTCTCCTCCTTCCTTACTTTCGTTTTTGGCATTTGTAATGTTTTTAATGCAATATCCCTTTATTAATGCTACTTGCACCTTATGCTCTATATTGCTTTTCTTGCATTACTACTGTTGCATCTGCTTTTTAATGATGCCAAAAGGGGGAATAAGACCATATGGACAGATATGACCTAGCACCTAGAGGATCCCAGATATGACCTAGCACCTAGAGGATCCCTATCAGCAGATCTCTATCAGCATTAAACGTTGTTAAGCGCGTTTAAATTTTGTCAATATGGTCACTTGGTTTGTCATCATCAAAAAGGGGGAATTTGTTGATTATATTTAGTTTTGATGATAACAAATCCAAGTGTAAAAATTTATCCAAGTAATGTTGCTCCGAACACGATCTCCAAACAGGCCTAACTGGTGTTTGTGATCTTTATTGTATTAACTGGTTTGCTACATGTGAGAACAAGTCTTCTAGACAGGTTTTACTTGGTGATTCTATATTAAGTCAAGAACACCATCTCGACAGTTGATTGTAAAGCGTGTTCCTGAACTCTAGCAATGCAAAGAACAACCCCAGCAAACAAGGTGGCCTTGGTGTTCACAGCAGCTCTACAAATCTCAGACAAGATGACTGGTTCAAAACAAGAAGTCTTGGGTATATAGGTTTTATTTAATTAGACTCTTGTTAATATGCCAATATTGAAAACATCATTTTTAAACACTTCTTGAATCGGTACTTGCGCTAAGTGCTTCAGAACACCAGTTGCGAACAACCCTGCGAACAGGGTGCCTAGGGTGTTTCTGAACTGCAGTGGCCATACCCGATTATTTTTGAAAAAATTCATTTTGGTTGGCCAAGATCTCTAGAATACTTTCCTTGAATTTCAAAACTGCTATTTCTCTGGAAAGGATATTTCCTGAAAATATTTTGGGAGAATTTCGAAAATAAAGTTTTGGAGATTTGCCAAAACTTAAAGAAAAAAAAAAATTTCCTTTGACCATATTTTTGGATATGGTAAAGTTTCAAAAGCTGAAAATTTTTGGTTGCTTTTTGAATCCACCTCTCGGCTATGGAAAGATAAGGGTTATCTTTTAAGATAACAAAATCCCTTATATTTTGGGATAAATTAATCATTAGCCGTTGGATAATTTTGCAAAACTATTTCCATACTTAGCTGATTCTGTGGTTTATGACCGTTGGTTTTTTTGTTTAAAAGCCTCAGCTTTTTCTCTCCCAGCACATACACACAGACAGATATATACAGATATTCAAAACACTCGAAAAACAGAGAGATAGAAAACTCGGTTTGAATTTGCATAAACACAGCTTTTTGAAAAATCCAGGAAAATCAGAAAACTCGGTTTACACTCAAAGATTCTTGAGCTTCTTTCTGAAAAGCAAACCGTGACAAGCTGTGTTTGATTTTGAGTTTTCATACCATTGGCATAATAGGATCTTCATTGTACCTTACATCTGCTTAGTGAGAAGCACCCCCTGTAAGGTGTTTGTAACCCTGATCTTGAATCAGAAAAGTGAGTGAGTGTGTCCTAGTCGTGTGGACTTGGACGTGTCTAATCTTGCGAAGGTTGGACGTGGTGTAACCTGTCTTTGGGAAGAAGGTTACGTGGTTGCAAGTTGTAACAAGGTGTGTTACATTTGTAACGTGTGAAGCCCGTTAGTGAAAGTGGTTAAATCCTACACGAGGTAGGTCGTGGTTTTTCACACCTCAGTTGGGCTAGAGGTGTTTTCCACGTAAAAATTGTGTGTGCTTTATTTTCCGCATCTATCTTGGTGATTTTCGCCTCTGCAATATTTGAGAACACCCCGTGCAAACAAGCTATCAGGGTGTTTGTCACTTGAGAACAACCTCTGTGAGGGTGTTTGTTATCTACAACGCGAAAATCAGATACCACAATTCACCCCCCTCTTGTGGTTGGATACTCACGAACTTAACAATATATATATATATATATATATATATATATATATATATATATATATATATATATATATATATATATATATATATATATATATATATATATATATATTATATATATATATATATATATATATATATATATATATATATATATATATATATATATATATATAATATATATATATATATATATATATATATATATATATATATATATATATATATATATATATATATATATATATATATATATATATAGATAGATAGATAGATAGATATATATATATATATGTATGTATATATAAGTGTCAAATAAAATGAAACCTCATTAACATTGTTTAGGGTTCAACCTTATGATTTAAGTAAACTTGCTAAGCTTGTCTTTATTAGTGGTATACATGAGTAAACATGTCTAGTTCATTTTGTTAGACAAATGAATAACTTTTCTTTATAATGTAAAATGTGATTCATTTGGTGTCCAAATTCAAAAATTTTAAGAAATCATTGAACTTATTTGAATCGACATTGCTTATGAGACATATAGTAGATTATATATGTTAACCTTGAAATATAGTTAGAACTACCTGGGCTACCTAGATAGATTTTCTAAGATACAACAACTTATTATCATACACATCGTAATGGAAAAATAACTAGCAGTAAGTGTCATGTACATAGTTGCTTCTATCCAAAGTTCACATTTAACATTGAACCCTAAACGACAATCAAGGTTTATGGTTGAGCCTTAAGGTTCAATTATTAAGGTTTAGGGTTTAGGTTCGAGTTTTATGGTTTAGGCTTTTAGGTTTGCATTTACAATTTAGGCCTTAGAGTTTATCGATATTCATTGTATATAACCATAAATTATAACATTAAAGTCATTGTAACTACGAAAACATACCTTAAACACTAAACCTCAAACCCTGAATCATAAAAACTAATCCACAAGCACTGAAATGTGATGCTTGAACCTTGAAGTTGAACCCTAAATCATACTTATTAAATGTACAACCTTAGACCTTAGGTTATATCCTGAATTGTAAACACTTTCTTATTAAATTTATAGAAGGATATCAGGAAAAATGGTACGGAAGAAAAAGGTACAAAAAATTTCAAGGTAAAATCCTAAGTCCAATGGTTAGACATATGAAATTAAGTTTAGATCAAACATAAGAAAACTCTAACGTCTAGGGTTGAACATTTAGATTGCGTTTTAGCGTTGATCCCCAAGGTTCATGTAAGACCCGTCTTCTTTTTTTAAGCTAACCTGACTGTCTTACCTTTTCACGTTACAAAATCATATTTTTGATTAACTATACGAGTTAAATTATTACTGATGCGCTTATGTGAGCGATAATTTTATATAAAAAAAGAATCATTATTGCTATTATCGATTTTTAAGTTAATTCGTGCCATTTGTGCCCTTAAATTATATCGATAGTTTAATTTAGTCGTTGTTCGATTTATTTAGTCGTTTCCCAAATGCGAGTAGGTTGTTAACCTTTGAATTAGCTTTGGTATTTAATAAATCAACCTAGATATATTTAGAAATGAATGATCGACGAAGGCATGTGTTATCGATTTGGGGTTTGAAATAAGAAGTACAAGATTGGACTAGCCATTTTAGTTGACTGAGCAATTGACTAATGGACCCAAAAAAAAAAAAAAAAAAGGGAGAGGAGGGGCATTTTCGTAAAAAGGGTGCCTGGCCCTTTTCTTCCTCCTCTCCACCCGACGCCGCCCTCTTTCTTCTTCATCTCCTTTTCTTCTTGATAGAAAATCAGCACCATCACCTTCCCTTCTCTGCTTCTCCTTCCATGCATCCGCAACCTTAGAGAGACTCCCATCCAACCTCACATTCAACCTCCCCTTAAAATTGTACAAACCCCAGCTCATTGTCCGTTGTCCCAAACCCTTGCTAGAACTGACCGAAAATGCGACACCGAGAGAGAGAGAGAGAGAGAGAGAGAGAGAGAGAGAGAGAGTTGGAGCGAAAGAGTGAGGGAGCGAAAAGGGGATTCAAGACTGGCACGACCCACGCGACGACTGTCGTGGCTGAGGCCGGCGACTGGTGGCGGTTGAGGATGGTTCCGATGCCCACCAGAATAGTACGAACAGCAGTCGAATCAAGCTTGGGGCATACTGATTCGGGTCAGTGTTGGGCAGCGAATTAGGAGACCAATTTTTAAGTTCTTGAACATCCAAATTCAACCCCAAAAGCCCTTAGAACGGGTCCTTAGCTTGGAGTCTAGGTGGGTGTTTCTTGCCTCCTAAGTATTAGTGGTTTCGAAATTGTTTTAATCCTTAAGTTGCGATGCATGTTAAGTTTAGCTAGTTATGCCTGAAATGACTTCGAATCGTTAAATGTTAGTTTAGTTGATTAATACTCGAAAGTGGCTTTGCATCGAAACATGTTTATTTAGTTAATCCATGCCGGAATATTAGCTTCCAAATATCATATGAACACTTGAAATCGATGCCTGTCCACATGGTTAAATTATGCTTAAATGGCTCCATTAGGCTTGAACAGTAACTTCGATATACTAAACGAACGCCTTGAATCGTATTATGCTTAATTGGCTTCATTAGACTTGAATGGTAATTTCGATGTAATAAACGAACGCCTTGAATTGCATTATATTTAAATGACTTAAATAGGTTCGAATGGTAACATCGGTGTAGTAAACGAATGCCTTGAATCGTATTACGCTTAAATGACTTAATTAGGTTCGAATAGTAACTTCGATGTGATAAACGAATGCCTTGATTTGTATTATGTTTATGTGGTTTATTTAGATTCGAATAATGACTTTGATGTAATAAACAAACGTCTAGAATCGTATTATGCTTAAATGGCTTAATTAGGCTTAAAATGTAACTTCGAAACAATGAATGAACGCCTCGAATCGACACTTGTCTATTTAGTTGAATTATGCTTGTAAAATAGCTTGGGAAACAACATTCGAATAACGAAATGAGCATGTTTACCCCCTTAACTACAATACATGAATGTAGTCATGCTTCATGCTTAGTTAGTTTAACTTAGCTCACTAAACATTCATTTCTAAGGTCGTATGAATGTCTATATATATATATATATATATATATATATATATATATATATATATATATATATATATATATATATATATATATATATATATATATATATATATATGTATATCTTATCTATATTATACTGCTAATTGTTATTTGTTTGCTCGTGTTGAACTAACTGTATAAAGTTTGATGATAACAAATCCAAGTGTAGCATACTTGCTTGAGTAATGTTGTTCCAAACAAGCTCTCCAAACAGGTCCTACACAGTTGTTTGTATTGATCCTACTTACCTGTTCTGTCTACTAAATGTTGAGAACAAGTTTTAAGAACAGGTTCCAAGCTTCAGTGACACAAAGATCAGCACACAACAAATCTCGACAACAGCTGACTAAGTCTTAAAGACCAAGTTCCTACATTCAGCGATACAAGATCACCCGAGTAATCAAGGTGACCAAGGTGTTTGGAGTTGCACATCCATCCTCGACAAGATGACTAATTTTTACAACAAGAAGTCTCGATTTGATTTAGGTTTTATCTTTTAGATTCTTGTTAATATGCCAATCTTGAAAGTCTCAATCTAACACTTCTTGAAACGGTTTTCGAGATTTGCTTCAAAACACCATTTCCAAACAACCCTGCAAACAGGGTGCCTAGGGTGTTCCTGAAACTGCAGCGGCGACATCCGTTTTACCTAAAAATTTCTTTTGGTTGGCTGGCTGCTCTAAGAATCCTTTTATGAAATCCTAGGCTGATTAGTTAACTTCTAAAAAGATTATTATTTATTATATATATGTAGCAGATTGCAAAACCATTTTTGCTAGAGATTTTTTTCAAAATTCGAAAAATCTTTATTCCTTATTTTTAGGCCATGATTGATTCAAATTTTGAAACCAAGATTTTTATCCTTTTTTGGGCTAAATTACACGGCTATATTAAGTGGCTAATCAGTTTTTATCCCGTGAGTATCAAATCCCTATATTTTAGGAGAATCTTATCTTCTTTGTTCCTAGCCGTTGGAAATCTGAAGAAATCTTCTAAGCTGCTAAAATCATAAGATTTTTCTATCTTTTTTGAAGGAGTTAGCCGTTGGGTTTGCTTGCTTAAATAAGAAAATCTTTTCACTCCCTTCGGTAGAGATACACAAGGGAAAAATCGGTTTCTTTCACAAACACATTGAGATTTCTGGAGCTACATTTCAAAAGAAAAAACCGTGACAAGATTGTGCAAAAATTGAGCTTTCAAAACTATTGGCATACTAGGACTTCATTGTACCTTACATCTGCTTAAGTCAGAAGCACCCCAGTAAGGTGTTTTGTATCCTTGATCTCAGATCAAAAGTGAGTGAGTGTGTCCTTAGTCGTGTGGACTTTGGACGTGTCCAATCTAGAGAGATTTAGACGTGGTGTAACCTGTCTTAGAGAAGAAGGTTACGTGGGTTACAAGTTGTAACAAAGAGTGTTACTTTTGTAACGTGTTCAGCCCGTTAGTGAAGTGGTTAAATCCTACACGAGGTAGGTCGTGGTTTTTCACACCTCAGTTGGGCTAGAGGTGTTTTCCACGTAAAAATCGTGTGTGCTTTATTTCTGCTTTTATCTACTTGATTTTCGCTTCTGAACCAATTGGGAACAGCCACTGCAAACAAGGCCCAAGACTGTTCGTCATTCAGAAACAGTCTCTGCAATCAGGGTCTAAGGCTGTTTGTCAGTAAATAGGCGAAAATCGGACACCACAATTCACCCCCCTCTTGTGGTCATGTACTCTTAGAATTCAACAAGTGGTATCAGAGCAGGTTCTCTTCTAAAAGGTTAACACCTTGAGAGATTCTGAAAATGAGTACACCACAAGGCATACTTGAGGGCCAATCCATCACTCGACCACCTTATTTCAATGGCCAACACTACAGTTGGTGGAAGAACAGGATGGAGAACTATATACAAGCTGAACATTATGAGTTATGGATGCTCATCAAGAACGGGCCCCTTGTTCCCACAAAAGTTCTTGAAGATGGAAAAAAGGTTCCCAAAGATCCTACTGAATATGATGCTGAGGATTACAAGAAAATGGAAAAGAATGCCAAGGCCAAGAAACTTCTCTATTTTGGCCTAGGACCCGATGAATATACTCGCATCTCAGAATGTGAGTCAGCTCAAGACATATGGAATGCTTTACAAGTAGCTCATAAAGGAACAAGTCAAGTCAAACAATCACGTATTGAGTTACTCATGAGACAATACGAGTTGTTTGATATGGGTGATCGTGAGAATGTGATGAATATGTATACCCGCTTCATTCACATAACAAACGAGTTAAAATCCCTGGGAAAATCCTTCACCACTGAAGAGTTGGTAAGGAAAATTCTAAGGATTTTGCCTCGATCATGGGAAGCCAAGGTAACAGCCATCCAAGAAGCCAAAGACATGAACAAGATCACCCTAGACGAGTTGATTGGTAATCTCCAAACATACGAACTGAGAAAAAATTCTCAACAGAAAGAGGAGATGAAGAAAGATTGAGGACTTGCCTTAAAAGCACAAGAAGATGATGATTTTGATCTTAAGGAAGAAGAGATGGCTATGATGACTCGAAAGTTCAAGAAATTCTTCAAGAAAGTCAAAGAAAACAACAAAAGAAAGGATTTCAACAAAACCAGAAACACCCTCTGAGAACAGTTTGTTGGGTGTTTCAAATGTGGCAAAACAGACCACATAGTGAAAAACTATCCCTTACTTCGAGAAGAGCAAGAGCACGAACACCCCAGGAAACAAGGTAGAAAACAAGCTGCAAACAGTTCTGGGAAACGATTCTCGAAAGCAATGCTGGCTGCCTGGGGTGACTCCTCTGAAGATGAAGAAGAGTCTGAAACTGATGAAGGTGCTGTAGCTCTCATGGCACAAAGTGACACGGATTCAGATGATGAGTCAACAAACAGCCTTACTGATCTCAAGAACAAGGTACGTGGTCTCAATAAGGCAACTCTTGAAGAATTGTTGTATTCATTGATGGATACTTGTGCAGAATTGAAAAGAGATGTCCGAGACCTAGAACTAGAAAATGAGATCCTCAAGAGTGAAAAACTCGAGGTTGAAAAGAAAATATCCTTTTTACACCAAAACTTCAAGGAATCCTTGATCTTGAAAAAAGAGACTCACTCTGTTGCTTTAGCCAAAGCAGAAAAGGAATCCCTAGAGTTGAAAGAAAAGGTTGAGTCCTTACTTGCTGAAAACAAGAACCTATTGGCGAAAATAAAAAAATTGGAATCTGATCTTGCCACAAACAGGCTATGAAACAAGTCCTCAAAAGCGCTTGAATGGCTAAACACTCACCACAGTCAAAATAAAAAGGGACTAGGGTTTGCTCCTAAAAGGACCTCTTACCGAGTCAATAGAAAATATGTTAGATTACCTGAAAATATTGTTTGCTTTCATTGTGGTAAAACCGGTCATTATCGATACACGTGTCCTTCAAGAAGGTATACCATTGAAAGAAATGAAGGTTATGCAAAACAAATATGAATTAGGAAAGATGAGATTTATCTGTCTAAAAGAATGGGACCCAAGTGGATCTGGGTTCCCAAAACTAACCCTTGATTTGTTTTGCAGGCTGAAGTGAGAGAGAACAACCCAGCAAACAACCCAGCAAACAGCCTAGGGAACAACCTTGAAAACAAGCAGCTGTGGTATGTTGATAGTGGGTGTTCGAGGCATATGACCGGTGAAAAATCCAACTTTCTCTCACTTACAGCTTCGGATGGTGGGAGTGTGGCGTTTAGAAACGGCAAGTCTGGGACAATTGTCGGTATAGGTAGGGTTGGTGAGTCCCATTCCCACTCAATTGATAATGTCTATCTAGTTGATGGCTTAAAGCACAATCTGCTTAGTGTGTCCTAACTGTGTGACAAGAACAACCTAGTAGTGTTCTCACCAACACGTTGCTTGGTTGTAAACTCAAACACAGGAGATGTCGTGTTAAGGGGGAAGCGTCATAAAAATGTTTACAAAGTATGTATTTCCACACTTCCCCAAAACAATCTGACTTGTTTGAGCGCTTTAAATAATGATATAATGCTCTGGCACAAGAGACTAGGTCATGCAAGTCTCACTCTTTTGAACAAACTTGTTTCCAAAGACCTAGTTGTTGGACTACCTTCCATCAAATTCAATGATGACAAGGTTTGTGAAGCTTGTGCAAAAAGCAAACAAGTCAGATCGTCTTTTAAATCAAAAAATTGTGTTAGCACTACCCGACCTCTCGAAATGTTACACATTGATCTATGTGGTCCTATAAGGATAGCAAGTAGAGGTGGGAAGAGGTATGTGCTGGTTGTAGTGGATGATTACTCTCGATTTACTTGGACCCTGTTCTTGGCATCCAACGATGAAACTTTTGAGAATTTTATTGCCTTTCTCAAAAGGGCTGAAAGGAAAGTAGGACACTCTTTAGCTAGTTTAAGGTCTGATCATGGTACTGTATTTGAAAATGCAAGCTTTACAAACTATTGTAATGCACATGGTGTTGATCATAACTTCTCAGCCCCAAGAACACCCCAACAGAACGGGGTGGTTGAGCGCAAAAATCGCACCCTAGAAGACATGACTAGAACAATGCTTATTGCTAGTGGTCTTCCTAGGAACTTTTGGGCAGAAGCTTTGAACACATCATGCTACATTATAAATAGATGCATGATTAGACCTATTTTGAACAAAACTCCCTATGAACTTTTCAAAGGTAGAAAGCCCAACATCATGCATTTAAGAACATTCGATTGTAGGTGTTTTGTGCATAACAATGGGAAGGATGCCTTAGGGAAGTTTGATCCTAGGAGTGATGAAGCAATATTTCTCGATTATTCCTCACATAGTAAGGCGTACAAAGTGTTTAACAAAAGAACCTTGTATGTTAAGGAAAGTGTGCATGTGCTTTTTGATGAATCTAACTCGTTGGGCAAGAATGATGCACAGGAGGAAGGATTTGAATTAGGTCTTGTTCGAAAAGAAGTGTTGCACCAAGATGAACAAGGTAAGAACACCGTGGAGAAAACGGGTCCGGAAGCTGTTCCTCAGAACGGCAGGCAAGGTGAGGACGAAACAGGGGGAAGCAACGTTGAACCCTGTTCGGGACAACACCAGTCCAGTTCCTCAGGAACAGGCCTGCAAACAGGTGCAGGAACAGGCTCAGGAGCTGTTTCTGAACCTGATTCTTCAAGTATCCAAGCCAGAGTAGAAAGTGTGTCTGTGGATCCCCTAACTCCACGACCTTGGAAGCATCATCGTTCACACCCCCTTGATCGAATCTTGTCTGATATAAATACTGGGGTGCAAACGAGATCTAAGCTTAAGAATTTTTGTACTTTCTATGCATTTCTCTCTAACATTGAGCCAAAGAATGTCAATGAAGCTCTTGCTGATGCAGATTGGGTCACAGCAATGCAAGAAGAGCTTCACCAATTTGAAAGGAACAAGGTATGGCACCTTGTACCCCAGCCTGCAGATAGAACAATCATTGGAACCAAGTGGGTGTTTCGGAACAAGCTGGACGAGTCCGGAACAGTCACTAGGAACAAGGCACGGCTGGTGGTTCAAGGCTACAATCAGGAAGAAGGGATCGATTATGAAGAAACCTTCGCACCTGTTGCTAGGATTGAGGCTATTCGTATCCTAATAGCCTTTGCAGCTCATATGGAGATCAAGCTATATCAAATGGATGTCAAAAGTGCATTCCTAAACGGATATCTTAAAGAAGAGGTGTATGTCAAACAACCCCCTGGTTTTGAAAACAGTGAATTTCTAAACCATGTTTTTCAACTTGACAAAGCTCTTTATGGTCTAAAACAAGCTCCTAGAGCTTGGTATGAACGATTGTCAAGCTTTTTACTTAAAAATGATTTTAGAAGAGGCAAGCTAGATAATACCTTGTTTCTAAAATTTAAGGGGGAACATCTGTTGATTGTCCAAGTATATGTTGATGACATCATATTTGGGGCAACTCATCATGATTTATGCAATGAATTTTCAAAAATGATGAGGAGTGAGTTTGAAATGAGCATGATGGGTGAGCTTAACTTCTTCTTAGGCTTACAGATCAAGCAAACTTCAAACGGCACCATTATCCATCAACAAAAGTATATTAAGGAACTACTTAAGTGTTTTGGAATGGAGTCGGCCAAGCCCATTGATACTCCCATTTCGCCTTCTACCAGGTTGGTAATGGATGATGGGAGTCCCTCGGTTGAGGAGAAACTCTATAGGGGCATGATAGGGTCACTCTTATACCTTACCGCTAGTAGGCCCGATATTGTTTTCAGTATTGGTTTATATGCCCGTTTTCAGTCTAATCCTAAAGAAACTCACCTTAAGGCTGTTAAACGGATACTAAGGTATTTAAAACATACACCTAATTTAGCTCTATGGTATCCTAGAGGTTGCAATTTTGTTCTTGTTGGATATGCTGATGCTGACTATGCAAGCTTCCTGGTTGATAGAAAAAGTACCACAGGTATGGCTCATTTCCTTGGACCTTGTTTGGTATCTTGGGCAACCAAGAAACAATATTCAATCGCCATGTCCACAGCAGAAGCTGAATATGTTGCAGCTGCCTCATGTTGTGCTCAATTACTGTGGATAAGACAACAACTCAAAGACTTTTGTGTTGACACTGGATGCATACCTATTTTTTGTGATAACACAAGTGCAATTAATATTGCCAAAAATCCGTGTCAACATAAAAGAACTAAACATATTGACATACGTCATCATTTCTTAAGAGACAATGTTGACAAAGGGTTGATCTCAATGAATTTTTGTGCCATAGAAAACCAAATTGCTGATATATTCACCAAGGCGCTAAGTAGAGATCAATTTGAGAAAAATAGACTTGAACTAGGTTTGATTGAAACAACCTAAGTACCCTGTTCTCTCCCCCTGTTTGTAACTTCCATAGGTTGAAGGTATAATGTGTTTAATAAAAATTGTTTGCAATCAATTCTGTGCTATTTTAGTATATGTGCATTATTTGCAGCTGCTGGCATTCGTTTAAATTTAATATGATTGCCTTTATTATCTTGTTACCGTTGAATCTCCTCCAAGATCAAGCAGCAAGAACAGGTACGCTCCTTGATTGTTAGTATGTGAAACAAGTTGTGTCTAGCCTTTAAATTTTCCTCCTTCCCGAGGCATGCGCGGGCGGCTACTGAGAACACCCTCTTTGAACAGGGGACCCCGGTGTTCTCCGAGTCCTCAGAAGAACAAACTCAATCTCCTCCTCCTCCTTCCAAGAAAACCTCCACTCTCCCCCCTCGCAAAAGAAAGACCTCTACTGCTCCAGTCTCAAAATCAGCTAAACCCGAGACTGCTTCTTCTGTTCCTCCCCCCAAAAGAGCCAAAAAGTCTACTGCCTCTCCTATTTCTACCAAGATTGCGCATTTGCTTAAGCGCAATGTAGTTAGGGGGAAGATAGTGAGAGTTCAATTTTTCGAGGAACAGGGGTTGGGGGTGTTCCTACAAAAGCTGCATGCCCAGAACTGGCTGGACCTCTTCACGAACACCCAGCTAGGGTGTTCTGTACCAGAATTGGCTGAGTTCTATGCCAATTTTGCTGTCACCGAAGGGGTGGTGACAAGTAAAATTGGTGATACATAGGTACAATTTGATGCACAAACTCTGGGTACGATTTTGGGTGTTCCCTCACTTGGCTTTGATGTGTATGTGAGGGAGGATAAGTCTGTCCTAGGGACAGCCAGGCTGCTGGAGCTTTCACAGCGGTTGAGTCAAAACCAGGGCCTACAAACACCCACATCCGTGAAGAAGGATGAGATGACCGCTCTGCACCAACTGCTCTTTATGTTTGTCATAAAGAACATCATCCCAAGAGGTCAAGGTAGAAACCAGGCTGATGCTCTTGATCAGTGCCTGGTGGATCTTTTGGATAGGGAGGAACCCATCAACCTTCCTGTTCTTATGATCCGTCATATTGGGCGTATTGCAAACACCACCCGGGCACATGATCTTGGGTATGGTTCTCTACTGACGAGGTTTTTTGAGCACTTTGGGATAGAGCTCAAAAGAAGGGTGGCTGCTCAAGTGATTGATGAGATAAGGAGTGACACCCTCATGGGGTGTGGATATACTCTGGCAGAGGGCTCGGTCTCCAAACAGGGGAGTCGAACACCCAGACCTCCTGTTTCTGGGAGGTCATCAGTCAAAGTTGAGGTTGTTTTAGAGGATAACTCCCGCCTCAAGGATGAGCTCACAGCCGTCAAGGCTTCCCTGGAAGAAGAGAAGGCGCTATCTGCCAAGCGTCATGAAGATCTCCTTGCCCTTCTCTCCTCCCTCGCTACCAAACTCCCTCCTCCGCAGCCATAATCAACCCTTGTAACCTGTTCTCATCGGATGTTTCCTAGAGTTCTCTTCCCCGTCTCTTTCTGTGTTTCCTTTTTTTTTTTGTATTGCACCTTCCGGACTTTCAATGACATATCTGGTTCTGTTATATCTTGCTTATCTCTTGCTATGTCTTATGTGATTCACTTGCAAACACCATGTTCTGACTGTTGTTTGTACCTTTTTAATGATGCCAAAAGGGGGAAGATAAGTGGACCTAGGTTGAGTTGAACGGTTGGTTGAGTTGAACGGTTGAGTCATTAGTCTTTATACTTACATATGTTTTTTGACTGACCTAGCACTTGTGTGGATATATATCAGCACTCAAGGCACTTACGAAAATAAAATCTTTTTCTTGTCAATATGGTCACTTGGTTTGTCATCATCAAAAAGGGGAAATTGTTGAACTAACTGTATAAAGTTTTGATGATAACAAATCCAAGTGCAGCATACTTGCTTGAGTAATGTTGTTCCAAACAAGCTCTCCAAACAGGTTCTACACCGTTGTTTGTATTGATCCTACTTACCTGTTCTGTCTACTAAATGTTGAGAACAAGTTTTAAGAATAGGTTCCAAGCTTCAGTGACACAAAGATCAGCACACAACAAATCTCGACAACAGCTGACTAAGTTTTAAAGACCAAGTTCCTACATTCAGCGATACAAGATCACCCGAGTAATCAAGGTGACCAAGGTGTTTGGAGTTGCACATCCATCCTCGACAAGATGACTAATTCTTACCACAAAAAGTCTCGATTTGATTTAGGTTTTATCTTTTAGATTTTTGTTGATATGCCAATCTTGAAAGTCTCAATCTAACACTTCTTGAAACGGTTTTTGAGATTTGCTTCAGAACACCATTTCCAAACAACCCTGCAAACAGGGTGCCTAGGGTGTTCCTGAAACTGCAGCGGCCACATCCGTTTTACCTAAAAATTTCTTTTGGTTGGCTGGCTGCTCTAAGAATCCTTTTATGAAATCCTAGGCTGATTAGTTAAGTCCTAAAAAGATTATTATTTATTATATATATGTAGCAGATTGCAAAACCATTTTTGCTAGAGATTTTTTTCAAAATCCAAAAAATCTTTATTCCTTATTTTTAGGCCTTGATTGATTCAAATTTTGAAACCAAGATTTTTATCCTTTTTTGGGCTAAATTACACGGCTATATTAAGTGGCTAATCAGTTTTTATCCCGTGAGTATCAAATCCCTATATTTGAGGAGAATCTTATCTTCTTTGTTCCTAACCATTGGAAATCTGAAGAAATCTTCTAAGCTGCTAAAATTAGAAGATTTTTCTATCTTTTTTGAAGGAGTTAGTCGTTGGGTTTGCTTGCTTAAATAAGAAAATCTTTTCACTCCTTCGGGTAGAGATACACAAGGGAAAAATCGGTTTCTTTCACAAACACATTGAGATTTCTAGAGCTACATTTCAAAAGAAAAAACTGTGACAAGATTGTGTAAAATTAAGCTTTCAAAACTATTGGCATACTAGGACTTCATTGTACCTTACATCTACTTAAGTCAGAAGCACCCCAGAAAGGTGTTTTGTATCCTTGATCTCAGATCAAAAATGAGTGAGTGTGTCCTTAGTCGTGTGGACTTTGGACGTGTCCAATCTAGAGAGATTTGGACGTTGTGTAACCTGTCGTAGAGAAGAAGGTTACGTGGGTTACAAGTTGTAACAAGGAGTGTTACTTTTGTAACGTGTTCAGCCCGTTAGTGAAGTGGTTAAATCCTATACGAGATAGGTCGTGGTTTTTCACACCCCAGTTGGACTAGAGGTGTTTTCCACGTAAAATTGTGTGTGCTTTATTTCCGCTTTTATCTACTTGGTTTTCGCTTCTGAATCAATTGGGAACAGCCACTGCAAACAAGGCCCAAGACTGTTCTTCATTCAGAAACAGTCTCTGCAATCAGGGTCTAAGGTTGTTTGTCAGTAAATAGGCGAAAATCGGACACCACAATTCACCCCCCTCTTGCAGTCATGTACTCTTAGAATTCAACAGTTCGGCAAGTAAGCATGGGTAAGTTACGTAAGTTTACATATCACTTTTCAGTGTATCATGATGATTAGAATACTAAATTGTGAAATTGAAATCGAGATGGTATTTGGACTGTTTGAGGTAGAACTATGAGTGATTCGAGGACCTATGGTCGGTTGCTATTTAAGAAGGGAGTCTGGGTTGTGATTACAGCAATCGTGTGGATTTCAAGGCCGTGTGTAGCTCATTGTGTTGTTGAACTGATTATGAAGTGCTTGAATGTATTATGTGTAAATCCCTCCCCTTTCATGTTATTAAGATGCATTATGCGCGTGAAGGTGTTGTTTTGAAAAAGGCTGTTTCTCGTGTTTCAAAACAATAGTAGCCATGACTATTAGCAATTAATGGCCTATTTTAGTTATACGAACTTCGTTTTGGGGGTGAACTCGCTTAAACAGGAGAATCCCTAAAGAATTTGATTAAAAAGAAAGTGCGATGTATGAAAAAGGATTTCGCTATAAGAGGCAGCAAAATTATTAGCCGTTATGGCCCATACGCTTTCAATTTGCTAAGATAATGCGCTTCAGACAATATGTTATGAATCATGTTAGCCTAGGGGATAAGTTCTGGTACTAGGAGACCCTAGAAGACCCTGACGAGGGTAATGGTCCGATATATTATATGTAGCTGTCCTGGGAGTAAGAGCTTAATCGTGAGCGTTAGGTCTCGCTATAGGGTTGAGAATAGATCTCACCCAATCAGCACCTTATAATGATCTTATGCCAGATGTATTTTCCTAATAAGCAAAGAAAAGCAGTTGGCATTTTACCATTTTAAGTATTTCAAAAGAAAGAAATTTTCCAGGGCTATTAAGAGGCCAGTTGAATGAAACGTAAAAAGTTTATAAGGGTCATTATATTACCAATACGAAAGAGATTTCCTTTAATGAAAATGAGCCTCAAAGAGGCTAAGAAAAGAGTTTTTATGGGCCTCAAGTGGCTAAGCAAAGTGTTTTCAAGAAAAGAAGGAAAGCTTTCTGTGCATGTTCTATGCTTTTCTTATAAATGAAATGTGAATGAGATTTCAAGTAAGGCTAAGTAAAGTGTTTTCACAAGAAGAAATAAAGATGCTTGTGCATACCCTATGAGTGAGATTTGAATGAGACTTGAAATTTGTGCATGCCTTATGTATATCATATGAATGAAATGCCGAGAAAGGTATGATTGTGAAAAGAGATAACCTTATGTGTACATCATATGAATGATGTTTCATACATAGCTTAAATGGAATGCTAAGAAGTTATGTTATGAAAGGAAAGGTCCCTATGCTTAGCCTTCGATGCTTGCTTACGTGCTTAACTACTTGTTAGTAAAGGAACTTAGTCATTGAGGGACCTAGAAATATGTTTGAGTGATTAAAATAAAGTTTATATTTAGTGATCCTTCCATAAGGATTTTATGAATGCCTAATATGACAGTAAAGTATGAATACGTGATATGTGACTATTAAAGATATTATTACCTGCAATGGTTTTGGCTTTGAGGGGGTCGAGGACACTCACAGAGTGTGTGGTTGCTCATCTCACTACTCTTTCCCCTTTTTCCCCAGGTTTCCTTGGTAATAGGTGAAAGTTAAGCCACTTATGCGGAGTTGAAGTTTACCCCTGATTGAAAAAGAGTTATGTGTGCCATATAGAAGTAGGTTCATGAGTTTAACGATGTAATATAACGTATTCCTAGTTTGTAAACGCATGTAAGCCAAGTATTCTAGTTCATGTATTGCATATGGTACGAAGGTCACTCTAAGTGGCCGTATGAGCCAACCATCTAATTAGTTATGTGTCTTCTTGGTTAAAATTAGTTATGTTTTGGGATGTAAACCCCAACACTCCGGTTGTGTGAACCACTGAGTTGTATCTTTCATTTATTCTTTATTAATGAATAGTTCTGTTTGGCGTACTCCGAGCAAGTGGCTCGTTGAGTTATGAACTCCGGCGTGTAGCCGTTGAGTTTCTTTTAAATGTTTTACACTTCCATTGATTTACAGGGGTATATTATAAGGCTTTTAGCCTAGAAACGGTCAGTTTTTAGGGGAAACTCTATCCGTTTCGCCCCAGAATTTGAGAAGTTAAGAAAACATAACGCTCCTGACCCTAGGGGCTGGGGGTGTTATATTGATGATATCAGAGCATGGTCCTGCGACCATAATCTGCGACCTGAGTCTTGCATCTCATATAGTTGCCTAGAAACACGTTCACGATGACGTGATGCATGCCTGCCTTGTGTGCAAATGTGAGTTTTATGGGAATGTTAGCGCGTTTACCTAGTTAGGTACGGCTTGAGTGAGCTGAATGGTTGGATGAAAGAACCATTTGCTAAGGTGTAGGCCGAGTGGCTCGTATTTTCGTGGACGAGTTAAGTGTTAGCTCAATCGAAAGTTGTTTCACTTATATGCCTTGGAGATTTTAATCGAAAGTTTACAAAACAGATGATTTGAAATCGAATGATTGGGAAGCCTTAACTGTAAGCTCATCTTTGCCCCTAAAGTACGATTTGTTCCTCGGGCCCTATAATGGAGTGAGCAGACGCACTTAATGGTTGGTAGGGAATGAGCTAGAAGCAGTTAAGCCATTCTCCTTTCGAAACATAGAGACCTTAAAAGTTGAGATCCTTCCTAAATAGTGAGTTAACGTTTTTCTTTCGTATAAAAGACCTTTCTAATTCCGTAGTTAGGCCTTACTGTTGCGTATGAAGACTTGCATTTGCTTTACAATGATGTTCGTGCCTTGTTCTATAAGCATAAGCTTCTATGTGTAACTAGATGTATTGAATACTTACTTATCAAGATGCATTAACTGCTTGATGTGTCCATGACTAGTTATATGTTTTATGAATAAGTTATTGCACTTCTTGATGTTTGCTTGACTTAAGTTGATTTATTACATGACTTGGTCATTTAGATAATAGCATGACATGACCACTGACTCATTATTTGCATTCTGTGACTTCTATAATTTCATGTTATAGCTAAGTAACTGCATGCGCCCGTGTTTGAAGCATGATGAGATGACCATAGAAACCTGCATTCATATATTCTTGCCCTTATTGATTGATCAGAGTAGCGCGACGGAAGCATATAGGCCCATAAGCCATAGACCCAAGACTTATCCTTTTACTATAGGTTGCAACCTAGGGTTTGCATTTACATGCGGTCATATAAGTATATTCTTGTGTGACAATGAATGAGCTTAAGTGTCTTCGAGTATCACAGTGGCATACGTGTAGTGCTAAGCTCATAGGAGCTTATATAGTTACTTTGGACTTATTATTAAATAGCCATTGATGTGTTTTGTAAATGAGTTGTGTAGTAAATGCACTTCATGGTGTTTGCTTAGCTTGAGTTTGGTCAGGCATGTGGTTGAATTAGCCGAACAATTTAACTTGTGTGATTTATCAAATAGTATGATCTCTGAGCCATTGTTTACACTCCATGAATTTTACTATCTTATGGTATAGCTTGAGTGGTTGTATACACATGTATTTAATGCATGATGTAATGACAGTAAGAGGTTGCATTCGCATGTGTTCAACTTTCTATATTTCATGTTTTAGGAGGGAAGCATGATTATATATCCAAGGTTATATTTAAATTCTTTATTTTAAATTTGGTGTGTGAGTTGCATAAAATGACCATTAGCATGATTGATCCAAGTGTCATGGCATGACATGATCGTGCTATCTTGTACCATATTTGCATGATAAACTTCATAGGGAAACTTTAGAGTGTATTTTACTTTATTAGCTGACTTACTTATTGCCATTAGTATCATGGGATTGTTTTTGTTTTGGTTTGCAGTATTGTCAAGCTACTATTCTGCATACTAATAGTTTGCAATCTTAGAGACCTATATTTGTGTGAATATGTGATTGTCCATCTAGTTCATATGACACGATGATGTGATAGGGGTGCTTGTGGTCGCATTGGAGTCTATACATCACTTGATCGTCAAATTGTGAAATATGCATGATCTAATGTGGGTTGGTTGTGTTGCGTATATATTTGTGATATTCTTATAAGGGTGCAAAAGGGTGTAGATTCATGTCTATGACCATGTCATCTTACTTGCATGTTCTCAGTAAGTAGAGATAATCAGTTCTCTATTAAGACCCTATGGTTGAACCTTCCATTAGCTAAGCTATTGTGATTATCTCGTCTATTTATTATCCTTTTAGCTACGCACTCTGGCCGGAAATCTTTTGTTTAGTTTATTGTAGTTCCAACATGAGACATAGGCTTAGGAACTCTTGAGTAATTCCTCTACTAACTCCCATGTTGCTTGCTGTATTATGCCCTGTAACTCACATGCTTGAGCAACTGTTTTAAAAATATATGCATGCAAATTAAGTACTTAGAAGCCTTCCTTCCCCCATGAAAACTACTAGTCCCAGTGGGCGATCTCTATCCGAAACAACGTGCTTACAAGTAACATACTGAACCCCCACTGCCCATCAACCTGCATTCTTAGCATGCCATTTTTCTTCCAAGTTCTTTCTTGCTTGCTAATTGATAGCACCATGAAGTACTCTCAATAATGTACAGGTTATATCCTTGTAACAGTGATTGATGTCGCTCATAATTACTAGCCTTTCAAATGCTGAGTTATCTTATGTCCTTGCTACTTTGGTGTCCTTACTACTTTGCTGTGATATGGAAGCCTTGGTTGATTGACTTGATTTTGAAATAATTCGATTTCTTCATATTTCAGAATGAACTTGGTTAAGTTGAATGCCTTGATATGACCTCAAATTATTATGTTTAAGTCGCCATACATGAGAATCCTTTAAATGTCCGCTCGTGTTCATGCGTAAGTGTAGAGTAGTCGTAGCGATTCTAGTATTGCTTAGATAAAAATTTTAAAGATGATGTTCACTTAAAATAAGTTTGATATGGTTATCCATGCCAACTCATTTGCCCCTCTTCAATGCGATTTGCCCTCGGCGCCTAAATAGAATGAGTAGACACTTGAAGAGGATTGGCGAGGAGGAGACTAGATACCATAAGCTATTTTCTTCCGATTTAAAAGAAGTAGTGTCTGCAAAATGAAACCTTTTTGAAACCTACTGTGTAGATCCTAATTGTGTGTGTACATTCCAGGAAAGACCGAATTTAGATTTAGAATTTCGAGGACGAAATTCTTTTAAGGGGGGAAGAGTGTAAGACCGGCCTTCTTTTTTTAAGCTAACCTGACTGCCTTACCTTTTTACGTTACAAAATCGTATTTTTGATTAACTATACGAGTTAAATTATTATTGATGCACTTATGTGAGCGATAATTTTATTTAAAAAAAAGAATTATTATTGCTATTATCGATTTTTAAGTTAATTCGTGCTATTTGTGCCTTTAAATTATATCGATAGTTTAATTTAGTTGTTGTTCGATTTATTTAGTCGTTTCCCAAATGCAAGTAGGTTGTTAACCTTCGAATTAGCTGCGGTGTTTAATAAACTAACCTAGATATATTTGGGAATGAATAATCGACGAAGGCATGTGTTATCGATTTGGGGTTTAGAATAAGAAGTACAAGATTGGACTAGCCATTTTAGTTGACTGAGTAATTGACTAATGGACAAAAAAAAAAGGGAGAAGAGGGGCATTTTCGTGAAAAGGGCGCCTGGCCCTTTCCTTCCTCCTCTCCACCCGACCCCCCCCTCTTTCTTCTTCATCTCCTTTTCTTCTTGATAGAAAATCAGCACCATCACCTACCCTTCTCTGCTTCTCCTTCCATGCATCCCCAACACTCAGAGAGACTCCCATCCAACCTCACATTCAACCTCCCCTCAGAATCGTACAAAACCCTTGTTGTGAATTTCGGGCGAAAGCAGAGCAGCCATCGCGTTTTCAATCAGTTCTGGGGCAACGGACGATGAGCTGGGGGCCAAGACGACGGTGGCACACCGCCGGCGCCCGACCTCTGTGACACCACGACAGAGAGAGAGAGAGAGAGAGAGAGAGAGAGAGAGAGAGAGTTGGAGCGAAAGAGTGAGGGAGCGAAAAGGGGATTCGAGACTGGCACGACCCACGCCGGCGACCGGTGGTGGTTGAGGATGGTTCCGGTGATCACCAAAATAGTACAAACAACAGCCGAATCAAGCTTAGGGCATACTGATTCAGGTCAGTGTTGGGCAGCGAATTAGGAGACCAATTTCTGAGTTCTTGAACATCCAAATTCAGCCCCAAAAGCCCTTAGAACGGATCCTTAGCTTGGAGTCCAGGTGGGTGTTTCTTGCCTCCCAAGTATTAGTAGTTTCAAAATCATTTTAATCCTTAAGTTACGATGCATGCTAAGTTTAGCTAGTTGTGCCTGAAAATGACTTCAAATCGTTAAATGTTAGTTTAGTTGATTAATACTCGAAAGTGGCTTTGAATCGATACATGTTTATTTAGTTAGTTCATGCCTGATTAATAACTTGGAAGTGAAATGTGAACACTTAGCATCGAGACATGTTTATTTAGTTAATCCATACCAGAATATTAGCTTCGAAATATCATATGAACACTTGAAATCGATGCCTGTCCACATGGTTAAATTATGCTTAAATGGCTCCATTAAGCTTGAACAGTAACTTCGATGTACTAAACGAATGCCTTGAATCGTATTATGCTTAATTGGCTTCATTAGACTTGAATGGTAACTTCGACGTAATAAATGAACGCCTTGAATTGCATTATATTTAAATGACTTAAATAGGTTCAAATAGTAACATCGGTATATTAAACGAATGCCTTGAATCGTATTACGCTTGAAGGGCTTAATTAGGTTCGAATAGTAACTTCAATGTAATAAACAAATTCCTTGATTTGTGTTATATTTAAGTGGTTTATTTAGATTCGAATAATGACTTCGATGTAATAAACGAACGTTTAGAATCGTATTATGCTTAAATGGCTTAATTAGGCTTAAAATGTAACTTCGATACAATGAATGAATGCCTCGAATCGATACTTGTCTATTTAATTGAATTATGCTTGTGAAATAGCTTTGGAAACAACATTTGAATAACGAAATGAGCATGTTTACCCCCTTAACTGCAATACATGAATGTAATCGTGTTTCATGCTTAGTCAGTTTAACTTAGCTTACTAAACATTCATTTCAAGTTAAGGTCATATGAATTTCTATATATATATATGTATGTATGGTTATAACCGTTGGTTGCAGCCCACTGCTAATTGTTATTTGTTTGTTCGGTAAGTAACCATTGGTAAGTTACGTAAGTTTACATATCGCTTTTCAGTATATCATGATGATTAGAATACTAAATTGTGAATTGAAATCGAGATGGTAGTTGGACGGTTTGAGGTGGAACTATGAGTGGTTCGAGGACCTGTGGTCGGTTGCTATGTAAAGAGGGAATCCAGGTTGTGATTACCGTAATCGTGTGGATTACGAGGCTGTGTGTGGCTCATTGTGTTATTGAAATGATTATGAAGTGCTTGAATGTATTATGTGTAA
>JAKOGI010001188.1:162500-220000 GCA_029747015.1 Carnegiea gigantea
AATTTTAATGTTCAATTAGGATCATCTTTTTGGACTTATGATAAGTACCTGTCATATACATTCAGCACATTTCAGCAGAATTCGGCATGATTTAGCACAATTGAGCACTGTTAAGAACTTGTTGAAAATATCTAGTTATATTTTCTTCAATGATTCAACACGTTCCAACATGTTTCAGCTTGTTTCAGCATATCTCAGTACGACTCAGTATGTCTCAATATGACTCAACGTGTTTCAACGTGATTCTGCATGTAAGCACTTTTCATAACTCAAAAAGAACATGCCTTGAACAAAAAAGATCAATATATAGTAAATAGTTCAAGTATCTTTATTTGGCCAGCTTATTGGTGAGAGTTTAAAGCAAACAACAATTGCACTTTTATGATTTTCAAATTGTCTATTCCATCAAATCCTATTTTTTTATTTGATTTGATATGAAAATATCATACTGTATTTTTTCATATAAAATTGGGTGTTTCAATGTTATGACCTTTTAAGTTTACCATTTTTAAGTTTCATTAATAACCTCAAATTTAGTTGTGGCCAAGTCATACGGACATCTCCTAAATTCATACTCATTAAAGAGTATATAATATGAGGCTTTGCTTATCTCTTATCCCCGGAATGTTATTAATTCATAGATGCTGACCAGACCATTATTGATTCTCTAATTATTTTGAGTTTCACTAGTTATCATAAGTGAGCATGAACCCAACATCAGTTAAATCAAAAAGATAATGCATATCGAGCGGCCTATTAGCTTAGTTGGTTACAGTGTCATGCTAATAGCGCGAAGGTTGCATGTTTGAGACATGTACGGGCCATTTATTTATTTGTTTTGTCCATTTGGATATTTTTTCTTTTTTGGGTCATTTCCCCCCATTTTTGTTTGAATGTCATCAATTTAAGGTCTTTTTTTTTGGTGCATCGGGAGCAAAAAAAATTGATATTAAAAAATTTTAAAGTAAAATTTTTAAGAATTACTTGGTAACTTTACCAACTTTACTAATTGAGACCCACAGTAAATTCAATATGTGTACGCTATGTTTAGGCACATAAATAGATTAATAATTCTAGACCATATAAGTGATGATTCTGCCGAGTTTTCTCATCTAGTGAATTGTGTGAGGTTGGTTTTTTTACTTTTTTAGACTATGGGTAAGTTCTACCTGAATGGTCAATCTTGCTTGTTATAGATTAGGCACATTTTGACTTGCCCTAGTGTTCTTCTACATGTTGTATTCGTTGAGAACCTTTTTGCCCCCAAGCATGATTCGTGACTCATTACTCAGCCAGTGTTTTCGTACTCGAAATGAAAAGACTCAAAGAAATTTTACTATCTTGTATTAGTTTGGAACTAATTTCGTGATTTTTAATTGCAAATATCTACAACATATTCAAACAATGTTATGGATGCCATTATTAATTTCTGACTAAAATTAAGTTCCAAATTGCCTTATTGTACTGTGTATTCTTATATTAGTTTGGAACTAATTTCATAATTTTTAATTGGAGCTATTTGGAACACGTTCGAACAATGTTATGGACATTATAATCAATTTTGACGAAAATTACATCACAAAATGTATTATTTTGTTAAATCTGGCATATTCTAAAAATAGTGGGTATTTTTGAATTGCAAGATAAATATTTGACGCCAATTTTGATAGATCTCTGTCGCATCCTTGACAAAAAAGATAGCTTTCGTCAAAATTGTGATGGAAATGTGAACTGCTCTGTCACAATTTCCCTTCAAAATGTCTTGCACCATTACAAACCAAGAAAGCATCAAGGGGGTGATGAAAATGCTTTTCATCAAAAATTTATTCTGACAGGCTATCAGCCTGCTAAAATTGACATAACTATAGATTTTGATGAACTGCCAATCCGTCAAAATCATCCTATCAGTAGTTGTGATAGGTCGTTGGAAAAGTTTGTTTCAACTAGCAGTTTTTTTATGATCACATATTCCGCCACAAATCATTTTATAACACTCCATTTCTGTCAAAATTAGCCCAAATTTTGATCAAAATATATGTCCAAACCAGCTGTTTTCTTGTAGATTTTCTAAATAAAAAAGACAATGCCTAATAATGATAAAATACTATACTACAATACTTTTGATGATAAAAATTGCATTATATAATTCAAATATCACCAAAAATAATGTATTATATTATAATATAATAAAATATGCCAATCCCAAATAACATATTATGCATATTTGATTTCCAATTTTCACCAAACGCTGGCAACTAATATGAAATATTACAAAGGCACATAGTCACACATGCATATTCTGATATTATGTGTCTTATTTAATTGCCATAAAAAGATGATTGTTATTATCAATACATAACAAAAGATCATTAATTTTCATCATTATCATTTTCCCCTATGTATTTGAATATAAACATAAAATTTTTAATACATTTTTGATGTGACATTCTTAGTGAGCATTAAATTTTTGTTTTGGTAAAATCTTTATTCTTTGGTGCATTGGGAGCAAAAAGAATTGATATTAATAAATTTTAAAGTGAAATTGTTAAGAATTACTTCGTAACTTTACCAACTTTACTAATTGAGACCCATGATAAATTCAAAATGTCTACGCTATTTTAAGACACATAAATAGATTAATAATTCCAGAGCACATAAGTGATGATTCTTCTGAGTTTTCTGATGTAGTGAACATGAGGTTGTTTTTTTAGATTCTAGGTAAGTTCTATCTGATTGGTCCATCTTGCTTGTTATAGATTAGACACATTTTGACTTGCCCTTGTGCTCTTCTACAAGTTGTAAGCTTTGGTTGGGAGCGTTTTTGCCTTGAAGCATGATTCATGACTCATTACTCAGCCATTGTTGCTGTACTCGAAATGAAAAGACCCAAAGAAATTTCATTGTCTTGTATTAGCTTGTAACTAATTTCGTGGTTTTTAATTGCAACTATTTAGAACATATTCAAACATTGTTATGGATGTCGTTATTAATTTCTGACTAAAATTATGTTCCAAATTGCATTTTAGTACTGGGTCTTCTTATATTATTTTGGAACTAATTTCGTGATTTTTAATTGGAACTATTCAAAAAATATTCAAACAATGTTATGGGCACCATTATTAATTCTGATAAAAATAACATCACAAATTGTATTATTTTGTTTCACCTAGCATATTCTAAAAATGGTTGGAATTTTGAAATGTAGGACAAATATTTGACGGCAATTTCAATAGAGCTCTGTCAAAATTTTGACAAAAAAAGATAGCTTCCGTCAAAATTGTGATGGAAATGTGACTTGGTCCGTCACAATTCCCCGTTAAAATGCCTTGCACCATTACAAACCAAGAAATCATCAAGGTGGTGATGAAAATGATTTTCATCAAAATTTCTATCAAAATTTAATTCTGACAGGCTATCAGTCCGTGTAAATGGGCATAACTAATGATTTTGGCGAACTGTTAATCCGTCAAAATTATCCCGTCAATAGTTGTGATAGGTTGCTCGAAAAGTGCATTTCAACTAGCTGTTTTTTGATTATCACATATTATGGTACAAATCATGCACAACAGTGCATTTTCGTCAAAATTAGCCCAAATTTCGTTCAAAATATCAGTCAAAATCCGCTATTTTCTTGTAGATCTTTCCAAATAACAAAAGACGATGCTTAATAATGACAAAATATTATACTATATAATTCCTGATCAAAACAATTGTATTACATGATTCAAATATCATCAAAAATAATGTATTATATTATAATATAATAAAATATACCAGTTACAAATAAAATATAGTGCATATTTGATTTTCAATTTTTACCAAACATCAGCAACTAGTATGGAATATTACAAAGACCATATTCACACACACATATTCTTATATTATGTATCTTATTTAATTACCATTAAAATACGATTATTATTATCTATACACAATAAAAGATAATTTATTTTCATCATTGTTGTTTTTGCCTATGTAATTGAATATAAACATAAAATTTTTAATACATTCTCACTGTGATATTCTTAGTAAGTATTTAATTTTTGTTTCGGTACGCATATCTTCCCTTTCAACACATTCTTATTGTCATATTTTTGCTATCAATTAAACTACAAACAATTACTATGGTTAAACAACTTATAAGATTTTTTATGCGTCACATGAGTTCTTAATACTAGTTATTCATTAATTCCACTATTCTCTCTCTTTTACTTACTGTTGGAAAGCACAGTATTAATGTTTAATTAAGGCCATTTTTTTCGACTTATGATAAGTACTTCTCATAAACATTCAGCGCATTTCAATACAATTCGGCATGATTCACCACAATTTAGCACTGTTAAAAACTTATTGAAAATACTTGGTTATATTTTCTTCCATTATTCAACACGTTCCAACATGTTTCAGAATGATTCAGCTTATCTCAGCATGTTTCAGCACGACTCAGCATGTCTCAACATGATTCAGCATGTAAGTACTTTTCATAACTCAAAAAGAACATTCGCTAAATAAAAAAGATCAATATATAGTAAATAGTTCAAGTATCTCTATTTGGCCAACTTATTAGTGAGAGTTTAAAGGAGAAGATAATTACATTTTTATGATTTTGAAGTTGTCTGTTCCGTCAAATTCTATTTTTTTATTTGATTTGATATGAAAACATCATACTAGATTTTTTCAGATAAAATTGGGTGTTTCAATCTTAACACCTTTTAAGTTCATCATTTTGAAGTTTCATTAATGAACCTCAAATTTAGTTGTGGCCAAGTCATATAGCCATCTCCTAAATTTATACTCATTAGAGTGTATGTAATACAAGGTTTCGCTTATCTATTCTCCCTGGGATGTTATTAATTAGTAGATACCGATTAGACTATTATTGATTTCCTAATTATTCAGAGTTTCAATAGTTATCATGAGTGAGCACAACCTCAGCACTAGTTAAATCAAAAAGACAGTGCATATGAAGTGGCCTATTAGCTCAGTTGGTTAAAGTGTCGTGCTAATAACACAAAGGTCGCAGATTTGAGACCTGCATAGGCCATTTATTCATTTTTCTGGTTCATTTGGATTTTTTTTTCTTTTGTGGGTCATTTTTGCCTTATTTTTGTTTGAATGTCATCAATTTCAGATCTTTATTCTCTGGTGCATCGGGAGTAAAAAAAATTGATATTAATAAATTTTAAAGTAAAATTTTATTTACCAACTTTACTAATTGAGACTCACGGTAAATTCAATATTTGTATCCTATTTTTAGGCACATAAATAGATTAATAATTCTAGACAATATAAGCAATGATTCTCCCGAATTTTCTCATGTAGTGAATTGTATGATGTTGCCTTTTTAGATTCTTGGTAAGTTGTATCTAATTGGTCAATCTTGCTTGTTATAGATTAGACACATTTTGACTTGCCCTTGTGTTCTTCTACATGCTGTAAGCTTTGATTGAGAACCTTTTTGCCTCCAACCACGATTCGCAACTCATTACTGAGCCAATGTTTTCTTACTCGAAATGAAAATACCCAAAGAAATTTTACTATCTTGTTTTAGTTTGTAACTAATTTCATGGTTTTTAATTTCACCTGTTTAGAACATATTCAAACAATGTTATGGACACCGCTATTAGTTTCTTATTAAAGTTACGTTCTAGATTGCATTATTATACTAGGCTTCTTATATTAATTTGGAAGTGATTTTGTGATTTTTAATTGGAACTATTTGGAACATATTCGAACAATATAATGTTATGGACACCATTATCAATTCTAACCAAAATTATGTCACAAATTGTATTATTTTGCTCCGTCTAGCATATTCTGAAAATGATGGGGATTTTTGAAATACAAGACAAATATTTGACGGTAATTTCAATATACCTCGGTTGGAATTTTTGGCAAAAAAGATATCTTCCATCAAAATTGTGACGGAAATGAGACCTAGTCCATCACAATTTCCCTTCAAAATGTCTTGTACCATTACAAACCAAGAAAGCATCAAGGCGGTGATGAAAATAAATTTCATCAAAATTTCCATCAAAATTTGTTCTGATAAGTTATCGGTCCGTGAAAGTTGGCGTAACTAATGATTTTGGTGGGGTATCAATCTGTCATAGTCATCCCATTAGTAGTTGTGATAGGTCATCCGAAAAGTCCATTTCAACTAGCGGTTTTTTAACGATCACATATTCCGTCACAAATCATGTCACAACAATCTGTTTCTGCCAAAATTAGCCTAAATTTTGGTCAAAATATCAGTCGAAATCAGTTGTTTTCTGGTAGATCATTCCAAATAAAAAAGGCAATGCTTAATAAAGATAAAATATTATACTATATCACTTTTGATCAAAAACATTTTATTATATAATTCAAATATCACCAAAAATAATGTATAATATTACAATATAATAAAATATACCTATTACAAATAACAAATTATGCATATTTGATTTCCAATTTTTACCAAATGCTGGCAATTATACGGAATATTACAAAGACACATAGTGTCACACATATATTCTGATATTATGTATCTTATTTAATTACCATAAAAATGCGATTATTATTATCAATACATAATAAAAGATAATTTATTTTCATCATTATTATTTTTTCCTATGTATTTTATTATAAACATAAAATGTTCAATACATTCTTGTTGTGACATTCTTAGTGTGTATTAAATGTTTGTTTTGGTAAGAGTATCTTCTCTTTTAACACATTCTTATTATGATATTTTTACTATCAATTGAATTACAAACAATTACTACAGCTAAACAATTTATGAGATTTTTCACGCATCGCATGAGTTCTTAATACTAATTATCCATTAATGCTATTATTCTCTCTCTTTTAATCACTATTGAGAAGCGCAGTTTCAATATTTAAATAAGATGAATGTTTTCGACTTATGATAAGTACCTGTCATAGACATTCGGCACAATTCACTATGATTCAGCAAAATTCAGCACTGTATAGAGCTTGTTCAAAATACCTAGTTATATTTTCTTCAGTGATTCAACATGTTCTAACATGTTTTAGCGTGATTCAGCTTATTTCAGCATGTCTCAGCACAACTCAACATGTCTCAACATGATTCAACATGTTTCAACATGATTCAGCATGTGAGTACTTTTCGTAACTCAAAAGAATATGCCCTAAATAAAAAAGATTAATATCTATAAACAGTTCAAGTATCTTTATTTGGCCAACTTATTAGTGAGAGTTTAAATGAGAAGATAATTACACTTTTATGATTTTCAAGTTGTCTATTTTATCAAATTCTGTTCTTTTATTTGATTTGATATGAAAACATCATACTGTATTTTTTCAGATAGAATTGAGTGCTTCAATATTACCACATTTTAAGTTCCCTATTTTTAAGTTTCATTAATGAACCTTAAATTTGGTTGTGGCTAATCATACTGGCATCTCCGAAATTCATACCCATTAAAGTGTACACAATATGGGGTTCCGCTTATCTCTTCTCCATGGAATGTTATTAATTACTAGAAGAAGATCGGACCATTATTGATTTTCTAATTATTTAGAGTTTCAGTAGTTATCATAAGTGAGAACAACCCCAACATTGGTAAAATAAAAAAGACAATGCATACGAAGTGGCCGATCAGCTTTGTTGGTTAGAGCGTAGTGCCAATAATGTGGCGGTCAAAGGTTTGAGACCTGCATGGGCCATTTATTTATTAATTTTTTAGTTCATTTGGATTTCTTCTCTTTTTTGCGTCATTCTTTCTCAATTTTGTTTGAATGTCATCAATTTAACATCTTTATTCTTTGGTGCGTCGGGAGCCAAAAAGAATTGATATTAATAAATCTTAATTTAAAATTTTTAAAACTTACTTTGTAACATTACCAACTTTACCAATTGAGATCCATGGTGAATTCAATATGTGTACGCTATTTTTAGGCACACAAATAAATTAGTAATTCTAGACCATATAAGCGATGATTCTCTTAAGTTTTCCCATGTAGTCAATTGTATGAGGTTGCTCTTTTAGATTGTGGGTAAGATCTATCTAATTGGTCTACCTTGCTTGTTGCAAATTAAGCACATTTTGACTTGCCTTTGCATTCTTCCACATGTTGTAAGCTTTGGTTGAGAACCTTGTTGCCTCCAAGCATGATCTATGACTCATTATCGAGCTAGTGTTTTCGTACTCGAAAAGAAAAGACCCAAAGAAATTTTACTATTGATAAACATATATTTCGACCTTATTTTTGCCCATAGTTCATTCCTTTTTCTACTATTTTCATGTTTGATCTTGAGGAAAAAGGGTCAAATTAGCCTCCTTTGGTCTAAACTTTACTCATATAGTGGTGTTTCATGCTTTCAGGAGTTCCTGGCAGGAAACCGAGAAAATCCACTAACATTGGCAGAAAGGAGAGCTAAGATGACAAGCTGCAAGTCAAGAAAGGGACCAGCTAGACCCAGAGATTCAGCACAGGGACCCCACGTCGACCGGCATGGGCGTGCCGTACCGAAAAATCACGGACCACCGGGCAGCAGGGTGGCACGGGCACCCCGTGCTAGGTGGCACAACTGTGCCACCCTAGCCAAGCGGCACGATCACCCCATGCCCAAGGGCACGGCCGTGCCGCCGCCCTGGGACCACCGTGACTTAAATGTATTTCAAAGCAGTTTTCGGGGAGATCTCTCATTCATCGTTTTCACTTTCTAGAGAGCAATTTTGGAAGAGATTCTGAGGTTTTTATTTAGGGGTTTTATTTTCATGCTTTTGGATTGGATCTACCAACATTGAAGATTGTTCTACATTCATTCATTAATTAATAGAAGTTCATTTCTCCCTCCTTTCTCTTCTGATACTTTTTAGGGGTTTTGTTGTTTATCCAAGTTTGTTGAATTGGGTTTAGTGATTTGTGCTTTTAATATGATTATAGGCTAAATCCCCTATCTTAGATTGGGATTAGCCCCTATTATGCGATTTGGAATTACATTCTAGGCTTTGTGAATGAATGCCCATTTTTATGATTGAAATCTCACTTTACACGCCATGTGTTTGATGAATTGTCTGAGAGGAATGTATTCATGCTCTTAATCAGGATTTAGGACTTCAATGAAAGTTGAATCCTTTATCTAGAGCGACTTTATGAGCGATTGATTTTCCTAACGTGAAAACAGTTAGGGTTTCAATTGGGAATTGAGGGTTTTTTAATCCTGTGACTTGTCGATCTTAGTTTCATGAAAATAGATAACGAAGACTAATTAGCCAGTCTAATGAGCTGGAAAAGTAGGCATAGATGCGTTTAAATCTGTAACCGTTCCATCTTACTTATTTCCATTTACAGGTTTGCATGATCTAGTTCAAATTCCAAAGACCATAATAGTGTGGTGAATCCCAATCTAAGATTTTTGTTATTTGTTAATTTCGTTTAATCAAATAGCTTTCAGCAGATTGAAACTGCTGCCTTTCAGTTTTCTTCAACCTGAGTTGTTTTGCCTAGATTGAGTAGTTTATTAGTTCTGGTAGTTGAAAGCAGGCTCCCTGTGGATACGAGTATAAATTTAAAATAACAAGCTTTTAGCGCCATTGTCGGGGAACTTGTTCCTTTCAATATTAGAATTGATTGAAATACTCTAGACTAGGTTTTTATTTTTCTTTTTGTAGCTTTTAGTTCTTCTTTATTATTGCTAGATACTGTTTACGCTGGGTATAGCGTCTGCTTTTGTATGCACAGGAGGAGTCAAGGGAATCAAAACCTGTCCCTTTCAATCTTGAGATCGAAGCAACTGCACGTCGATGAGGCGGAGAAGCGAGAAGAAAGAAAAGGGCAGAAGTAGCAATGGCAGAGCAAGATAATAGGCTACTGTGGGACTATGCTCTGCCACAGGCATCGGGTATCACCTCGTCCATTGTTGGCCCAACGATTGACGCTAACAATTTTGAGCTCAACCTAGCGCTCATCACTTTTGTGGAGTGAGGCCAGTTCGGCGGACATCCCTCGAATAACCCCAATGCGCATCTTTGCAAATTTCTTGATAAGAAAGAAGAGGGCAGAAGTAGCAATGGCAGTGCAAGATAATAGGGTGCTGTGGGACTATGCTCTACCACAGGCATCAAACATCAGCTCGTCCATTGTTGGCCCAGCGATTGAGGCTAACAATTTTGAGCTCAAGCCAGCGCTCATCACTTTTATGGAGCGAGGCCAGTTCGGCGGACATCCCTTGGACAACCCCAATGCATATCTTTACAAATTTCTTGCGAAGTGCGATACCATCAAACTAAATGGGGTGTCTGCCGATGCTATCCAACTGTGGCTCTTTCCCTTCTCACTGAGGGATAGAGCCAGCGATTAGTTGCAAAATAAGGAGCCCAACTCATTCACCGTATGGGAGGTTCTCTCTAAAGCCTTCCTCAGCAAATACTTCCCACCTGGAAAAATAGTAAAGCCGAGGATAGAGATCACATCTTTTATTCAGTAAGACAGAGAGTCCCTGTACGAGGCTTGGGAAAGGTTCAAGGACCTTCAGCGGCAATGCCCTCACCATGGTGTGCCTTATTGGCTCCTAGTCCAGACATTAGACATGGGTTAGAATAGTCAGTTAAGATTTCACTAGATGCTGCCACAGGAGGAGCTCTCATGGGGAAGTCGATTGAGGCGGTGAATGCCTTGTTAGAAGAGATAGCTTCCAACAATTATCATTGGTCGAGTGAACGAGCCGCCCCAAAGAGGAGTAGTGGCAGATATGAGGTAGATACCGTGACACTCCTATCCAGCAGGGTGGATGCGCTGGCACAAAGATTGGACAGGGTGTGCACTCCTAGCCCAGCCGGAGTGTATACTGTTTGTGAGACTTGTAGTGTGTAGGGGCATACTTCTATCGAGTGCTACAATGGTTCATCTACCATTGAGGATGCTAACACCCTTCATAGCTTTAACCCTCCACCACATCACAATTCGCACTCTACTACCTATAATCAAGGTTGGAAGAGCCACCCCAATCCACTCTACAAAAACGCCAACTCTTATCCCCAGAGTTCTACACAGCCGTTTGGATTCCAGTATAGAGCTCCCTACACCCCATCACCTCTACCACCTCAACCCAAATCAAATTTGGAAAATCTCATGTAGCAATTCATAGTGACTTAGACTAAGACTAATGAAGTTCTTAGTACATCGATCAACCGGCTGACCTCTAAATTTTGATGGTATGGTCTCTCATCAGAAGACGATGGACACCCAGATAACCAAGATAGCTCAGCAGGTCAACCACTTATCTCGGCCTCAGGGACATCTACCAGGCCAGCCTGAGATCAACCCTAGGGGCCATATTAATGCTATTTTTTCGGTGGGCGAGGAGATAGAGGAGAGTCCTGTCATGGTCCTCCAGGAGACAATTTCAGTTCCTAATTCTGCAGGAACTAATGAGCATAAAGAAGAGGAGAGTTTGAGCTCTAATGGAATGGTCACTCCTCCGCCTCTAGGTCACCCCTATCAGCCACCTACACCTTACCCTTAGAGGGTGGCATGGGCTAAGCTATCTAAGCTTGAACCCAGGTTCGCGAGATTCCTGGATGTGTTGAGGTGGATCTATGCTGATGCCCCTTTCTTAGAAGCTCTCAAAAAAGCGCTGGTCTACTTCAAATTTCTGAGAGAGCTCCTTTCTAAGAAAGAAGAGCCTGAGGGAGTTCTAATGATCCCTATTGGAGAGGTCTGTAGCTCAATTCTCTAGAGTCAGTCGTCATCGAAGCCACAGGATCTTGGCAGCTTCTCTATCCCTTACTGCATAGGGGATGTGCAGATCGAAGAGTCCTTTGTGATATAGGGGCTAGCGTGAGTTTAATGCCTCTTTCTCTCTGCAAGAAGCTTGAGTTGCTGGACTTGAAGCCCACCATCACGATCATACAGCTAGCAAACCGCACCCTCAGGTGACCTACAAGTATTTTAGAGGATGTTCCTATCTAGGTGGGTAAGTTCATCATCCCCTATGATTTTGTTGTTATGGATATGGATGAGGTTTCCCAGGTCCCCATCATTCTTGGGAGGCCATTTTTTGCTACTGCAGGGGTAGTGATCGATGTGCAGGCAAGCACTATGTCCTTGCAGTTGTATGGGGAGAGGGTTGATTTCTGTTTCCCTCCACCCATACCATCTTTCGTTCCTGGTCCTCCTTCACTTCCTAAAGCCCCTGCATATTCTATCCCTCACGTAGCTGTTTCTAGCATATGGTGTTTGATGGGATGGAGGACCTCATATAAGGTCTATAGTCCTGTCTGATCTACCTCCACCCATCCCTACTACTCATGGAGGCACCACCTTTCACCCTGGAGAGGTGTTAGAGGCAACATCATTCATCACTACACCACCTCCACCTCCCTCCATCCTGCCATCATCTACCAACCAGAGGTAAGGTTCAAGATAAGGATCTTAAACAAGCACTTCTTAGGAGGCAACCCAAGTATTTCATTGCTTTTGAAAAAAAACCCAAAAAAAAAAAATAAAAAACGTGCATCATTCTTCCTCTGCCCTCCCTTCTTCCCTTGGGTGCTATTAGTTTTCCCCTCCCCTTGGTCTTCTTATTTGTCCTTTTCAGTGAGGACAATGAAAATCTCAAGCATGGGGGTGAGGTTGTAGCTCTTTGGGTGGAATTGTGGATTTTGGGGCATGTACTGAATGACATTACTTGCATTCACATCATATAGATAGGATGACATGTAGTTTTACTAGGTTGTCTTTACATTTTTCCTTTAATAGAGCATTTAGTTTAGAGCATATAGGTTAGATTTTACATCTCAAAAGGAGAAGTGATCGAGTTGGGAGTTCATAAGGTTTTCAGGTACTACTTCTTATCCTTCTATCCGTTATCGTTTATATATTTACTACTTTCTTAGTTAGATTTAGTACTTTCTAAATAAAAGAGTTGCCTAAAAGTTTGCAAAACTCCTCTAATGAAGAGAACACAAGGGGTAATGATTGATTGATCAGGTTGATCTGTGTGTTGAAGTGTGGCCTGTTATGGTGTGAGTTTTATGAAAATGTATTTGACATTGCCACATGTAGTTCCCTTGCCCTATGTTGCATGCCAATTGCCCTTGAGATTCATGTGGTTTGCTAGATTGACCTTGATAAGTGAGACATATCATTGGAGTAAGTTGCTTGACTGTGACAGATTTACCTGTGAGACTTTGAGCCTATAGACTATTCCTTGCATATAGTCCCATACTTCCTTTCATGTGTGACTTGTTCATGATTACATCTCTAAAACCTGGTCTTGTTCTCTTTGAAATCACATTTAGTATATGCATGTGTTAATATGATTGAGGTAATTTTCGTTCCATTTAGCCACATGAGCTAAAAAGCCACCTATTAATGTATGCTATCCCCTTTGCTAGCCCTTTGTGCCTTTCCCCTTGTCTTTGTTATTGCACTCTATGCACTACACACTTGGTCTATCCATATTGTCCATATCCTTGTCAAGGTCTAGTGGAGCAGCACTTCTATTTGAGTTGGGTTTGCTTCGGAGGTTAGTTCATCTTGGGCACTTTATTGGTGGCTTGTTTTGGGGTATTCGTGATTTGAGTTTGCATTTCCTATGCCATTCACATGTCCTTTTTTTTCATTCAAAGAAAAGAAATAGAAAAGGAACAAAAAAGGGAAGCAAAGAAAAAAAAGGAAAAGAAAAGAAAGAACCAGAAGAGTTGTGAATAAAGTGATTGGCATGAGGGTAAGGCAATAAGATTGTTTAATTCCTCCCTTGAGGTTTTTGTGGGGTTTATTGCTCAATTTTCATTTGTGGTGTGAAGTTTTGTTCCGGCATCAGTTGTGGAAGTGTTTTTGCTCCCTAGTCTTTTGACTATTAGCTCCACTCTTCCCAAATTTACTCTAACTCTCGCCCTTTACTTTGGCCCCGCTACATCCTTTTTACAAGTCCTCATGATTGGCATATTTCATTTTGCATTAGGTTCTAGAGAATTGAGAACTTTACCAAGCTTGTAGTAGTTTGCTTAATTGGATAGAGTATTGAGTGCACCCTTGTTACATATTCTAAACATATTAAGGGGAGTGTTCCACTTTGTTCTAAGGTGAGGTTCTACTGGTCTCGCTTACTCACCACTTATTAAAGAAGGTCTCGTCTTGCTATGTGCTTCAATATTGGGGTATTAGATGTGTCGCATTTGGTAGGGGACTTCATGGATGGGAGTGTGCGTGTTTTATTGAAATTGTTTCACAACTTAACTTGACTGCCTTTAATGCATGATTTAACTTGATCTATCAATTGCTCATCTCTTGCCTGAGGAGACATGTGACTAGAGGTTTGTCTCCCTCTTTGATCTTTCTTGAGTTAGTCTTGCTTGAGGACAAGCAAGAGATAAGCATGGGGGAGTTAATAAACCTCTATTCAACCTTATTTTAGCCCCTAGTTGATTTGTTTTTCCACTGCTTTCATGTTTGATCATGAGGAGAAAGGTTAAATTAGCCTCCTTTAGGCTAAAGTTTACTCATATAGCAGTGTTTTGCGTTTTCAGGAGTTCTTGTCAGGAAACCGAGAAAATTCGCTAACATTGGTAGAAAGGAGACCTAAAATGACAAGGTGCAATTTAAGAAAGGGACCGGCTAGACCCAGAGATTCGGTACGGGGACCCACGCCAACCGGCACGGATGTACAGTGTCGAAAAATCACGAAGCACCGAGCAGCAGGGTGGCACGGCCTGCCATCCCAGCTAGGCGGCACAACTATGCCACCCCTGGGACCATAGCGACTTAAACGTATTTCGATGTAGTTTTTGGGGAGATCTCTCATTCATTGTTTTCACATTCTATAGAGCACTTTTAGAAGAGATTTTGAGGGTTTTATTTAGGGAGTTTTATTTTCATGCATTTGGATTGGATCTACCAACATTGAAGATTGTTCTACATTCATTTAGCAATTAATTGAAGTTCGTTTCTTCCTCCTTTGTCTTCTGATATTACTTTTAAGGGTTTTGGTTGTTCATCTATGTTTGTTGAATTGGGTTTAGTGATTTGTGCTTTCAATATGATTATAGGCTACATCCCTTATCTTAGGATGGGATTAGCCCGTATTGTGCGATTTGGAATTATGTTCTAGGCTTTGTGAATGAATGCCCATGCTTATGATTGAAATCTCACTTTGCACGTCATGTGTTTGATAAATTGTCTGAGAGGATGTATTCATGTTCTTAATTCGAATTTGGGACTTCAATAAAGTTGAATCCTTTATCTAGAGCGACTTTGTGAGCGATTAATTTTCCTAACGTGAAAACAGTTAGGGTTTCAATTGAATATTGAAGGTTTTTTAATCCTGTGGCTTGTCGATCTTAGTTTCATGAAAATAGATAACAAAGATTAATTAGCCAGTCTAATGACCTGCGAAAGTAGGCGTAGATGCATTTAAATCTGTAACCATTCCATCTCAGTTATTTGTGTGGGTAGGTTTGCATGATCTAGTTCAAATTCCAAAGAGTATAATAGTGTGGTGAATCCCAATTTAAGATTTTTGTTTTTTGTTGATTTCGTTTAATCAAACAGCTTTCAGCATATTGAAACTGCTACCTTTCAGTTTTCTTCAACCTGTGTTGTTTTGCCTAGATTGAGTAGTTTAATTAGCTTTGGTAGTTAAAAGCAGGTTCTCTATGAATACGACCCATACTCGCCGGTTGCTAGCTACATCTATGCCGTGCGCTTGCGGTATAAATTTAAGATAACAACTATCTTGTATTAGTGTGTAACTAATTTCGTGGTTTCTAATTGCAACTATTTAGAACATATTCAAACAATGTTATGAACACCATTATTAATTTCTGACCAAAATTATGTTCCAAATTGCATTATTGTACTGGGGTCTTCTTATATTAGTTTGGAACTAATTTTGTGATTTTTAATTGGAACTACTTGGAACATATTGGAACAATGTTATGCACACCATTATTAATTCTGAACAAAACTATGGCACAAATTGTATTATTTTGTTCCACCCAGCATATTCTAAAAATTGTAGGTAGCGATTTTTGAAATGTAGGACAAATATTGATTGCAATTTTGACAAGCCTCTATCACAATTTGGACAAAAAATATGGCGTTCGTCAAAATTGTGATAGAAATGTGACCTAGTCCGTCACAATTTCCCTTCAAAATGTCTTGCACCATTACAAACTAAGAAAGCATCAAGGGGTGATAAAAATAATTCTCATCAAAATTTCCGTCAAAATTTGTTTTGATCGGCTATCAGTCTGTGAAAATTGGCATAACTAATGATTTTGATGGACTGTCAATATGTAAAAATCATCTTGTCCGTAATTGTGATAGGTCACTCGAAAAGTCCATTTAATTAACGGCTTTTGATGATCACATCCATTACAAATTCTATCACAACAGTCCATTTTCATCAAAATTAGTCCAAATTTCAGTCAAAATATTAGTCAAAATCGGTTGTTTTCTTGTATATCTTTCCAGATAAAAAAAGACAATGCTTAATAATGATAAAATATTAGACTATATTACTTTTGATCAAAAAATTGTATTATATAATTCAAATATCACCAAAAGTAATATATTATGTTATAATGTAATAAAATGTACTAGTCAGAAATAACATATTATGCATATTTGATTTCCAATGTTTACCAAACTTTGGCTACTACTATGGAATATTACAAGGATGCATAGGCCCTCGCAGATATTCTAATATTATTTATCTCATTTAATTACGATAAAAATACGATTACTATTATCAATACATAATAAAAGATAACTTATTTTCAACATTATTATTTTTTTCCTACGTATTTAAATATAAACATAAAATTTTTAATGCATTCTTATTGTGATATTCTTAGTGAGTATTAAATTTTTGTTTTGGTAAGAGTATCTTTCCTTTTAACGCATTCTTATTGTGATATTTTTACTATCAATTAAGCTACAAATAATTACTACAGTTAGACAACTTATGAGATTTTCCATGCATTGCATGAATTCTTAATACTAGTTATTCATTAATTCTGTTATTCTCTCTCTTTTACTTACTGTTGTGAAGTGTAGTTTTAATGTTTCATTAAGATTATTTTTTTCAACTTATGACAAGTTCTTGTCGTAAATATTCAACACATTTTAGCATAATTCGGTATGATTCAACACAATTCAGCACTGTTAAGAATTTATTAAAATATCCAGTTATATTTTCTTCAATACTTCAACACGTTCCAACATGTTTCAACATGATTCAGCTTGTTTCGGCATGCTTCAGTACGACTCAGCATGTCTCAGCGTGATTCAACATATTTCTGCATGATTGAGCATATAAGTAATTTTCATAACTCAAAAAGAACATGCCCTAAATAAAAGAGATCAACACATAGTAAATAGTTCAAGTATCTTTATTTCACCAACTTCTTAGTGACAGTTTAAAGGAGAAGATAATTACAATTTTATAATTTTCAAGTTATTTATTCCATCAAACTCTTTTTTTTGTTTGATTTGATATGAAAATATCATACGGTATTTTTTCAGATAAAATTAGGTGTTTCAATCTTACCACCTTTTAAGTTTACCATTTTTAAGATTCATTAATGAACCTCAAATTTAGTTGTGGTCAAGTCCTACTGGTTTCTCCTAAATTCATACTTATTAAAGTGTACATAATATGAGGTTTCGCTAATCTCTTCGCCCTGGAATGTTATTAATTAGTAGATGCCGACCGGACCATTATTGATTTTCTAAATATTCAGAGTTTCAGTAGTTATCATAAGTGAGCAGAACCCCAACATTAATTTAATCAAAAAGACTACACATATGTAGTGGCCTATTAGCTCAGTTGGTTAGAATGTCATGCCAATAATGCAAAGGTCGTAGGTTTGAGACTTGCATGGGCTACTTATTTATTTATTTTTGTTCATTGGATTTTTTTTCTTGTTTGGGTCATTTTCCTGTTATTTTTGTTTGAATGTCATCAATTCAACAGCTTTATTCTTTGGTGCATCAGGAGCGACAAAAAAAATTGATATTAATAAATTTTAAAGTAAAATTTTTAAGAATTACTTTGTAACTTTACCAACTTTACTAATTGAAACCCATGGTAAATTCAATATGTGTGCGCTATTTTTAGGCACATAAATAGATTAATAATTCTAGACCATATAACCCATTATTGTCCCGAGTTTTCTAATGTAGTGAATTGTATGAGGTTGCTTTGTTAGATTCTAGGTAAGTTCTATTTGATTGGTCAATCTTGGTTGTTATAGATTAGGAACACTTTGACTTGCCCTTGTGTTCTTCTACAGGTTGTAAGCTTTGGTTGAGAGCCTTTTTGCCTCCAAGTATTATTTGTGACTCATTACTAAGCCAGGGTTTTCGTACTCAAAATGAAAAGACCCAAAGAAATTTTACTATCTTGTATTAGTTTTGAACTAATTTCATGGTTTTTCATTGCAACTCTTTAGAACATATTCAAACAATTTTATGGATGCGATTATTAATTTCTGACTAAAATTACATTCTAAATTGCATTATTATACTAGGCCTTCTTATATTAGTTTGGAACTAATTTTGTGATTTTTAATTGGAACTAGTTGGAACATATTGGAACAATGTTATGGGCACCATTATTAAGTCTGACCAAAATTATGTCACAAATTGTGTTATTTTGTTCCACCTAGCATATTCTAAAAATGGTAGGTAGCAATTTTTGAAATGTAAGACAAATATTTGACGACAATTTTGATAAACCTCTGTCACAATATGACAAAAAAGATAGCTTCCGTCAAAATTGTGATGGAAATGTGACCTAATCCGTCACAATTTTCCTTGAAAATGTCTTGCAGCATTACAAAACAAGAAAGCATCAAGGGGGTGATGGAAATAATTTTCATCAATATTTCCGTCAAAATTTGTTTTGACAGGCTATCAGTCCTCGAAAATTGGCGCAACTAATGATTTTGATGGACTATCAATCCGTCAAAATCATCTTGTCAGTAGTTGTGATAGGTCATTCAGAAAGTCCATTTCAACTTGCGGTTTTTTTTTACCATCACATATTTCGTTACAAATCATGTCACAACAGTCCGTGTCCATCAAAATTGGCCCAAATTTTGGTCAAAATATCAGTCAAAATCAGTTGTTTCCAGATAAGAAAAGACAATGCTTAATAATGTTAAAATATTATAGTATATTACTTTTGATCCAAAAAAATTGTATTACATAATTCAAATATCATCAAAAATAATGTATTATATTATAATATAATATAATATACCAGTTACAAATAACATATAGTACATATTTGATTTCTAATTTTTACCAAGCTTTGACAACTAATATGGAATATTACAAAGACAGATAGTCACACACACACACACATATTCTGATATTATGTATCTTATTTAATTACCATAAAAATACGATTATTATTGTTAATACATAATAAAAGATTATTTATTTTCATCATTACTATTTTTTCCTATGTATTTGAATAAACATAAAATTTTTAATACATTCTGAGTGTGTATTTTATGTTTGTTTTGGTAAGAGTATCCTCCTTTTAACACATTTTTATTTTGATATTTTTACTATCAATTAAACTACAAACAATTACTACAGCAAAAGAATTTATGAGATTTTCCATGCATCGCATGGGTTCTTAATATTAGTTATTCATTAATGCTATTATTCTCTCTCTTTTAATAACTGTTGTGAAGCGCAGTTTCAATGTTTAATTAAGATGAATGTTTTCGACTTATGATAAGTATTTGTCGTAGACATTTAGCATAATTCCGCATGATTCAGCAGGATTTAGCACTGTTAAGAACTTTTTCAAAATACATAGTTATATTTTCTTCAATAATTCAACATATTTCAGCATGATTAATCTTGTTTTAGCATGTCTCAGTACGACTGACTATGTCTTAGCATGGTTCAACATGTTTCAACATGATTCAGCATGTAAGCACTTTTCATAACTCAAAACGAATATGCCCTAAATAAAAAAGATCAATGTATATAAATAGTTCAAGTATCTTTACTTGGACAACTTATTAGTGAGAGTTTAAAGGAGAACATAATGACACTTTTATGATTTCATGTTGTCTATTGCATCAAATTCTGTTTTTTTATTTCATGAAATTGTGTGTGTCAATCTTACCACCTTTTAAGTTTCATTAATGAACCTCAAATTGAGTTGTGCCCAAGTCATATAGGCATTTCCCAAATTCATACTCATTGGAGTGTATATAATACGAGGTTTCGCTTAGCTCTTCTCCCTGGAATGTTATTAATTAGTAGATGGCGACCAGACCATCATTGATTTTCTAATTATTCAGAGTTTTAGTAGTTATCATAAGTGAGCACAACCCCAACATTGGCTAAATCAAAAAGAAAATGCTTACGGAGTGGCCTATCAACTTAGTTGGTTAGAGCGTTGTGTTAATAATATGAAGGTTGCAGGTTTGAGACTTTGGCCATTTTTTTTTTTTTGTTCATTTGGATTTTTTTTCTTTTTTGGGTTATTTTCCTCTCATTTTTGTTTGAATGTCATCCATTTAAGATCTTTATTCTATAGAGCATCGAGAGCAAAAGCAATTGATATTAATAAATTTTAAAGTAAAATTTTTAAGAATTAATTTGTAACTTTATCAACTTTACTAATTGAGACCCACGGTAATTTCAATATGTGTACAATATTTTTAGGCACTTAAATGGATTAATAATTTTAATTATTTTGTTTGAACGAAATAATTCAAATTTCAAAGCTGCTAGTTTTTTTTTAAAAAAAAAAATTGGGTTAATGCTCATGGTTCAATTTCTTTTTTCCCCCTCTTTTTGGGTGGTCATGGGTGGATTGAAGGCAAATTAATTAATCGAGAAATTTATCTTCTGCATTTTAAAAATTTCTCCTTCTGATATTCACATTAAAATTTTCTAGCTCTTAAATGGAGGGGAGAAAATGAAACAAAATAAATTTGGAGAATGTGAGTACATTAATGAACTCATCCCACTCACTATGTAATTTGAAAGCAAAAAGTTAAAGAATATTAATTGTTCTCATCAATGAATTGCCGAATATAAGAAAGCGCAAAAACTTCCGAATCAATTCAATACTTCAAAATTCTGTCTAGGATGTGATATCCAAAGATTCTATCGATGCTATTTGATCCTCACTTTCAAATTACAAATACGCTATTTTTCCCGCTATGGATATTTTTCAACCTTTCTTTAGGACACTGAATAAAGGGTTGCTTTGATTTTCTTTACTAAAAGTCGATTTTCACAAGTAAAAATAAAAATAAAATAAAATTACGCAGCCTACTTAGTTAGTTGTAAATATTTGCACTGCTTTGGTAGCCTATTTAATTAATTAACATTATATTACTTGGGCATAATTATTTACTATCAAAAAAAGCTCAAAAAGAAATTATATATACGTGGAATGGCTATCAACTCTTTTCACAACAGTAAATCTTCTTGGAAGAAACTTTGCTTCTGAAAAGGGGTAAGTTTAATTCTAGGTTACTGTATTTTCTTCATTTCTTTTTGATCGGATTTCTGATAATCTTTTAATACGCAATTGATTAGATTGAAAATTGCATGCATCTTCCATAATTTTTGTTAGATTCTTGAGAAATCACAATTCATACAAAAGAGAATTAAACTGAGTTTTTATCTAAATGGGTTGAACCCCGATATGGAGGAGTTGTAAGGGCTTTATCAAACCCAAAGGTGTTACCAATTGAGCATATAAACTGCTTTTCACTGCTTGCTTGCATGGCTTACATAATTATTGAGATCATCCAACAAAACTCTTCTTCTTGAGTCACATTGATTAATGTCAACTAATAACATTTAGGTAAGTGTTTACATTGTTAAAATTATTATTATTATTTTCATCTGACATGTAATTCAGAAGTAGAGGGTTCACAGTTATTTGGTAAAGTCATATTTTTGGTTTGTCCACTTATATTCTATAGCCAAAATGTCAATATGTTCACATCAAACTATTTGTCTTCTGATAGTATTAATTTTGATACGTAAACTCTGTAGTAGAGAATATTTCTCTGCCTGACTAAGAGTAACCAAAATACTTTAGAAACTTGCAAGCAGAATATAGAATTGGGTCAAATTCTGACAAAGTCTATGTTCAATCCTCATAATATTTAAGGGCTCTATCTTAGAACTAATCACCATTATTTGACAGTCTATTATAGTTAGATCACTCTTCATCTCTCAAATCTCCCAATGTGGGTTATCAAATAATAGCACATAACTGCATATCCAATGGAACAAACTCACAAATACTTAGAGATTAACCCCCCCCCCCCCAAAAAAACCAAAAAAAAACAAAATAATTGACATCTGATATTCAGTCCTTAATTCCAAAACTTCAGACAAATACTTAAAACAAAAACATTAATATAGTTCAAACCCAAATTTAAGAAAAACAAAAAGTTATAGAAAGGTCTGCAATAAGTCTAGTATTAGAAGCTTTCTTCAATTAGATTAAAATGATGATCTTCTGAAATACTTTTAAAATAGGGCAAATAATTTTTAAGACTTGAGAGAAGTATATGAATACTTGTCTAAAAATGATCAAGATTTTCATTTTTCTAAGTTACTGCCTGCAATAAATAAACAAATTCTGGATGAATTCATTTTTCTAAGTTACTCCCTGCAATAAATAGACAAATTCTGGATGAATTCATTATTATATTCATTATTTTAGTGGAAATAAGTTATTAGTGCAATTAATTAAACTGTTTTTACCTGTTCAGGAAAAGAGATGGATGCACCTACTCCCAATATTTGCAACTCTTCTAATACTAATGCTAAAAGTACGAATAATAATGACAATCAAGAAGCCCTAATTCCCCCACGGAATTATGCTGCTCCTGCTGCATCTGATCATATGGACGCCAAGAGGCTGAGACGGTTAGTTTATGTTCTTTCCATTGCAGAATTTTTCTTTTGGACACAAATTGTTAATGAGATTTGAAAGTGACGTAGCCTTTTTTTAATGTTTGTTTTTGCATATCACAATAAAGTTTATACTAAGTCTTGAATGAGATTTTCTCATATAAACTAGATCATGAGACGGATACTTTTTTGATAACTACTAATAACTAATTGGGTGACTAGTAACTCACTTATTGGCGACTGTTATTATAGTTATATCTAAATGAGCTACTACTCATCTCTAAATTTAAAAGTTATTTTAAAACATGTTACTGGTCACCACAAAACTTCAAAAACATCTTCCCTAAAAGAACCCGTTTCATAATAACCCTTATGTAAGATAGTCTCACCTAAAAATTTATGTAAATTTTAAGTTTAGGTGAGGAGCTTGTACAGTACATATATGTAAGTTTGGAGTGGGGTCTGAAAAGCCCCACAAATGATCTCATACCTTTTTTTTTTAGTTGGATAGTTTTTTATGCACTTACTCAATATCAGACTTTGGCCTATAAAAATCGACAAATTGGCACTATTACAAGCACCGCTTATGAGCAAACTATACCACATTTCTGAAAATAAATAGTCAGCTCAAATTTTAATCATTCATACTGTACTACATATGTTTTTGTTCATATTGTACAATATTAGCTCGACAGAAAACATATTTTTATTTCCAGAAGTACGACTTACATGGAAGTGTCCTTTACTTACACTAGGTGTGCATTTTTCAGACTGTTGATGAACAGAGAATATGCTCAAAGATGCCACCTTAAGAAACAAGAGTACACACAAGAGCTCTTGCGAGCCAGCAATGTTGAGGAGGTTTATTTATTTATTTCTTTATTTCTTTGGGATAAAAGTGGAGGTTTAATATTTGATAGTACATATACGTCCAAAGAGCACCACACTACTTATGGTGCAAATAAATAAGGAGAACATTAAGCTAGACATTTCATAAAAAATTGCGGATGATTTGGCCCTCTCCATTAATTAGGAAAATTGGTTCAAGAAATCCTACCCGGTAATATACATTATACACATAGGAGTGTGTACTCTCACTTACCACGTATATATATTTGTCCAGCAAGTATTTATCATATAGAGAACTTTTAATATGTGGGCCATGTGACGCTGATGTGACTTGTAGAAATATATACTCTTAGGAGTATGATATAAGCTTTGCCCCTATCCCTGGGAAACCTTTTTTGTCCGTGACGAATTAAATATATGATGCTCTTAATCCTGTGTACTAGGCCAAGATAGCCATGCTTTCTCTCCAAGTTTCCGTTTACAAGTCACAAAAGGAGATGTTGGAGACAGAAAACGCTGCACTTAGGCAGAAAATACAGGAGATGGAGGCACGAGCCTGCATTGATGATTGTAAGTACTAATGACAATTAATAGCGTTTTTCATGCGACTTTCTGATATAAAAACATTCATACTTTCCAAATATAGGGTGCTTCAATTGACAAAGTTTATGAGAGTTTCTAGGAGGTATTTGTAAATCCACATCAGCCTTTTATATATATGTGTTTTTCAATCATTAGTGGGGCAAACCCGAAGATAAGCATTAATAGGTATGATGCCAAAAAAAAAAAAGAATAAATAAAATACACTATTAAGCTATAAAATATGTGGTAGAATAATTTTTTAAAACTCTGTCACTGCAAAAAAATTAATTCCATCCACCAACTTATATTTAATGAACCCATTCAACTTCCGCATATAACTATGGTTGCCTTTACATACCTTGCATCTAGAGTTGGATAACAGGCCGATTCAGGTTGACTCATTTGATAAATGAGTTAATTTCGTGTAAATAGTTAGAAAAATAACATATTTTCACGTTAAATGATCAAATCGTGTTAACTTCGCGTCGAAATCGATTTGATTGGTATCGGGTTAGGTTTTTCTCAGCAACTTCAGATTAGATTCAGGTCGTATTATCGTGTCGGGTCAGATTTTTCTAACTCTAGTTGCATCCCGTTTACTTCCAGATTTCAACATTTTAAAGAGTCCTTTATTTCTATAATAAAAAGGGGCTCTTTTTTAACTCTAACTGAAGTTGATTGATTAATAATTAACTAATAACCAATTAATTAATTTCATTTTCAGCTCAAATTTCGCAGCTGAAATGGGAGAAGGAGAAGTTGAAGTTCATCCAGATGATGCAGCAGCAGTAGCACAAGTACTGAAACAAAAGCATGGGGATGCATGCTTAGATTATAATAATAATTATAGTTTTATATTTGTAGCTGTACTAGCTCTTTAAAAAAAATTCCATGTTTGATGGTATCTGCAAAAAAACATGTGAGAAGGGGAGGCAAAATCTAGAATATAGACAAAAAATAGAGGACTGAAACTTTGAAATATATAATTCAAATCCCCATGTAATGTAATGCAACTCCATTCTCCGTCTCACATGGTAGTGTCCGATCTTGTAGTCAATATTCTGCTAATTTATGTGCTTTATATAACGCACGGTTAGTATGCATGTTAGTGGCGAAGTTAGGATTTTAAAGATGGGATTCAAAAATAATAGTTCATAATATAAAATTTAACATTAGTTATAAAATTGAAAATAAATGACCATTGTATTATATTTAATCTAGTTGTGCTCAACAAAACCTCATATTTTGAAAGCAATGCAAGATACCATTATTAGGCGTGGCAAAACTTGAAGAATATTTGGAGGGATGGGCTGACTATTGTATATAGTAGACAATTTTTTTTTTTTAAAAAACATAAACCAATATAGGTCAATTCATTAAATATAGTCCATTAATCTAGTGACTTAAAGTCTAATAACCACAAAAAACTTAATTAATTAGTATTCGATTATGTATGAACTAATTTGGCAAGCTATTGCATAATCAAACTTAAAATTAAAATCTTTCTTTTTTTACAGTAAAATTAAAATCTTTCAATTTTCACTAATATAAACGCTACAAAAAAAAAGTCATGCTTCCACGCTTATTTAACTACACTTGAGTAAGCGTAGCAGAAAAATAAATACCCAGTACTATCCCCACATATAATAAGTGTGGATAAATATAACCACGCTTATAAGCATGGTAGTAAGATAATAATGTATACCCACACATATTAAGTGTGGGGAATTACCTATCATAAATATGAAACAATTAGCACAGATACTAAGTGTGGTAGCCAATTTATTTAATTTTTTAAATTGTGTTTTTTCTTTAATTAAACCACCAAATTAAATTTTAAAAAAAAGAAAAAACAATTGAAATTGTGTTTTTTCTTAAATTAAACCGCCAAATTAAATTAAAAAAAAGGAAAACAATTGGGTTAGAATTGAGAAACTCAAGCCTTGTGCGCCACGTTCATGCCTGCCTCAATTACTCCCATGCGCCCCCCTCTGCTTCTCCACTCTAACCCTACCCAATTCGTCGCGCGTCTGGTCTGCTCTGGTCGGTGGTGGTTTCTGCGGTTTGCAGTTCAGGTCGTGCCTTGAAGTTTCAGCGTGGTCAGAAATTGATCCCAACATTCGTGGGCTACCGAAGCTTGAAATTCCGGCGTCTCCTGGCTTCCGGTGGCAAGGATTCCGGCCTCATCCCTTTTCTCTCTTTATCTGAATTGTATAGTCTGAAATTGAAAATTAGGGATTGTATTGTGTGCCTTTGAAATTGCTTCAATTGAACTAATGTGCTTTTGCTCTAGATATGCTGGTATTTTACTGACTCCTGGGACCAATTTCGGATAAATGGAATGGTTGATGTGATTGATGGGTCAAACCCAGATCCTGCGAAGCTTCAGGTGAGTTCGAGCTACTGCTGGATCTTATAAGGTTTCTGAATGAAGTTATATTTTCATTATGAGTAGCATCCAATCGAAAGCCCTTGCTGGTTGTCAGAGTTCAATCCCATTAGCGAATCAAATTAGTATATCCTGATTTTGAACTGAATCCAAGTTGTTTCAGAATCTTCAACTCCTCAAATTTTCAACTACTTTCATTCTTCCTCGAAAAGAAAAGCGAGAGAAACTAATAAGTAAAGAAGCTTTTCGGGTATTGCATTTGGATGGTGTTGCTCTGGCTGAATTTCCTTTAGTATAAGATGCCATTGCGTGTTTACTATTTCTGTTACACCTCTTTGCTGCCCAGTTTTCAGTTAAGGCTTGTCTTTTCTCCAATGATTCTTCGGGAAAACCCCTCCCTGAGCATGAGAAGGATAAGTTGTCGAGTATGCCTTGACCTCGTCATCTCAGGCCCTGCAACAGGAGGACGGTTCCATTGGCTCTTACTGTTGTGGATGTTGATTTCCTCTTAACTCTTAAAGGAGTATGTAATCTTGCTTTTGATCCCCAACGGATACATGACCGTATAGGTTTCAATAACTTCCTTGAGCTGCATTCGATACCTGAAGGTGGTCTGAAGTAATTTTATGTGGGCGATTATTTTGAGCAAATTTTGAATGGAATACATTTGGAAGCAACTAGCTATAATAATCATGTTCGTTGTTGTTGTGAACCTTTGTTTTGCATTTTCCCTTTTCTTATTCTTAGATGTCATGCAGCAAAGGGATAAATCTTGGTTTGCTAGTTCCGTGAGATCAAGGATGTAGTATTTGGATCCAGATCTAGGTCTACCCTCCATTAATGAGGAGTTGCCTAAGAATATCAGTTTGGACCCTTCTGTTGGTCCAGTGGGTGCATTTTTGTCTGCTGGTTCTTGATCCAAAAAAGGTTCTTTCATCATGTTAATGTTTAAGTTGCATAGGTGTACTATGAAGCTTATTCATCTTGCCAGCCTCATTTTCCCTTTATTTTACAGGTGGATTACTTGAACGTGAAGACCAATACGAGGAAAGTCTTTGAATGTAGCGGAAGTTTAAATGGAGATAGATGTTGGACTTCAGGGAGAATCAACCCATAGCCACTTTTTTTGGTTCTTTGTTGTAAGAATGTGATCACTTGATGAGTGTCAATGAGTCTATTGATTTTAGGTTATGGGCATGCCTCCAAGATTTATGCACATCTAACTGTTATTTTAAAAGTTCAAAATCAAACCCTCTATATTGAATGGATTATTCTTGCGGTGCAATTGTTTGAAGGTTACTTTCATGAATCAGAGGTCTCTATCACTCCCCTTCATATTTGGTGATGCTGCATTGTGTGCATATCTTGCAAAAAGAAAGAAAGGTTTTCCACTAGATGAGTATTGCATTTTATTGCACCAACCCTCCTGTATTTCCTCTCCTTTTGCAGCCTCACAGGAAGGTAGATTCATACATGTTCTTACATCATGCAGTTCATCTGCCTTTACTGTCAGTTAGAGTATAGGTTCTTTATGCATATTGTTCTACGAAGCTAGATGTCTCAGGCTGTTTGTTTTACCCATGTTCTTTCCAGTGCACTACCTGTGGCTCATCAAAGTTATCCATTTTATGTCCTCCTAGACTTTTCAGTGAATTTAGCCCTTAAGGGAATTGTAGTTTTCGGCTGAACTCTCAGTGGTTGCTCGCTCACATGTATCTTATTCTTCAGTAACTCTGCCATAAACAGTTGTCGCATCCAGCCTTTTCTAGTTTGGCATGACTCATGAGCACAAAAGTTTGTCAAGTCTCTACAGAGCTGCAGTTTTTGGAAGGAAGTTACAAGCTGTTTACTTTTATATAAAGATTATCTTACTTGAGGCATCATATTGGCCAGGCAGGAATGCAAATGCACACTTTGATATTTGATTCTTGTATAGTGCTACTTATTCATTGGATTGATTATGGAATGTCGAGCGAGTTGATGAATTGCAACTGACTGAAAGCTTCAGCTACTTTGCGAATTGTGAGGTAAGTCTTAATAGCCTACTCTTATCTTTGAATGGATGGCACCTTTATTTCTTTTGTGCCATTTAACCAGTATGCTGGTCCGCCTACCATTCTCTGTGTCTCAGAATTTATTTTCCTTCACTTTTCCACTTCTTGTTGATGAGAAAATGCTTGAGTAAAACCTTTTTTACCTGATTTAGTAAGTCGTTTGGCTGCGGATGTGTAATCCGTGCGTTGTATATTCTTTTATGTAAATTCTTTTGTTGTGTACTCTGGGTGTGTAACCTATTGAATTGTGAGCTCTGGCATGTGGCCATTGAGTTACTGGAATATTTTTTCTTGTTTTTCTCTATTGCAGATACCTAGTGTAAGGCTTTAAGCCTGGGTTATGGTCAGGTTTTAGACAAAATGCTGTCCGTTTAGTTCCAAAAATTTTAGGAATTGCTAACACTTCTAGCTGAGGGCCAGGGATGTTACAGTGTGCAGGGCTGTGTGTACCTAGTAGGAGTGGTACAAATTGCAATATTTTTTTTTCCGAAGTTTTAATTATTTGTTATCATTTTTTAAAATTATTTTTCTCTAATATCGTTCTTTAGAGAACACGGAACTCATATTTTTTTTTTTTCTAAGTTCTAATTTTTTATTTTCATCTTCCTTGTAGGCTGTGGGAATTTGCAAACATAAGGCTGAACCAAGTATGTTAGATATGGTACTTCGTGAAAAATGGGACAAAATTACACTTGTAAGTTTATCACTTCTTTTTGCAGTATATAACAATGTCTTCTATTTTCAAGATGATTGATGTTTGCTTCAATTTCTATAATGTGGAGTGATATTTACTCTAATGGATTGATTTGGTATTTTTAGGTGACAACCAAGGGAAATGTGCAACGAGAAGGGACAAGAAATGGAGGAAATGTTAGCCCTTGATTCCCCTCTCCCATTTTAGACGTTACACATGGATTTTAGTTAAGAAACTCTTGCTTATTGGCTATGTATTTATGTCACATTCTTAGAACATATTTTCAATCTTAGGATGCATCCGGGATATTTCATTTCTATTTTACAATCACAGTACTTGTGAAGTCTTCATAGCAACAATTATTCCAATAATTATTATGATTTTGTCGTATTATTTTTGTAATTTTATAGCTTATATATATATATATATATATATATATATATATATATATGCTACAATGCTCAAGATTTTTAATTTTTGAAGGTTTATATTATTACCAAAAATTGAAAAATTATTGAAGGCGCCAAAAGTTGTTAAAAAAGTTCCAGCCAAATTATTTACGAATTCGTTCAAAAGTTAGTTGTTTAAAAGTTAGTTGAATAGGTTCAAGTTGCAACACTTATAAGAGCAGTGACAAGCAGCGTAATGTTCACAATGAGCTAAATTTTTCCACACTTATATGCGCAACACAATACCCACATATACATAAGTGGGGAAAGACATCATTCCCCACGCTTATAAGTGTAGGAAATGTAAACCTTGCCGCGGATATCAAGTGCGGGAAATATTTTCCCACTCTTTCAATCGGCACGCTTAGCTTAAATGCGGCGAAGAATACCTACTGCACATATATCCGTGGGCAAATACAATTTTAAGTGTGGAGAAAGACAGTTTTTCCTGTAGTGAAAGTAAAGCTCAAAAAAGCTAATACAAAAGGGTCATAAGTGGGGTTTGAGTAATAGTGTTGAGATTCAAGAAATTTGTAAACAAACTAAAATTACGTTATAGAAAATGTAAATAACTGGATAAGCTCTCAGAAAATTGTGGAAGGTTAGAAATTTAGGGAAAAAGAACTTAAAAGATGAAATAAATATGGCAAACTCTTATATTTTGGCAAAAATCACAAAACTACATAAATAGAACCTATGCTTATTAGATCATTGACAAACTAAATATGTGCAAATATAGGTTAGGAAAGTTAGAATGCCATTATTGCAGCTGAGACCCTATTCTTTTCGTAGTTTAATGGATCCAATTCATTCCTTTCTACTCTCACCCACTCCTTTCTCTCTTTCCCATATCTTCCCACACTTTAAAAAAAAAAATACCACTCCTTCCCACTCCTACATATAACTATTGTTCTTTATATTTTGAAAACTTTTATAATTTATGTAATTGTGTGTATGAACAGTCTGATAATAATTATAAAAAAGTTTTATTTATTTTTCGGATGTTATGAAAATATCTGTTAGTCGTGTTGGAAATAATAGATGATGTAATTTTTTGTTATATATATTGAAGAAATATTTTTTTCTACTTTGTTAAACAAATGTTAGTTTTCAGTGACTGGTAGATATTTTGGGTTGGACTCTGTATGTGGAAGAGATGCTTAAATTTTTTTATTTTTTTTTTGGCATTGTTATGAAATATTTGTTATAGGCCATCAAAGCGTGGATGATTATTGTTGTATGTGTAACAAATTTATTTTTCATTCATCGTAATTTGGGACTAAATTTGCAGATGCTTTTTTCGGCATAATGAAGGAATGCGTAAAATTTTTTGATGTTGTTTGTAATTTGTGACAGGAAGTGCAGATATATTGTACGTGCATTTTGAGCGGATATTTTTTTCCGTGTGTGTTAGTAACAAAATATTGGAAGTTCTTCACACAAATTGCAAATGATTGTTTTTCGTGCTGAGGGCCGTTCTTTTCGTTGGAAAATATGGGTTGGTAAATGGGTGAAATTGCTTGAGATAAGTAGAAAAAGGTTAAAGTAGGTTGAAGTGGGTATTTTTTTTTTTGAAGTGAGTTGAAGTTGGTCGAAGTATGTTGAAGTGAGTTGAAATTGGTTGAAGTTGGTTGAATTTTTTTTTTGTATGATGAGTAGAGGTTGGTTAAAATAGAGAAAAATGGGTTGAAGTTGATTGAAGTGGGCTGAAGTGAGTTGAAGTTAGTTGAAGTGAGTTGAAGTGGGCTGAAAATTGTTGAAGCTAGTATTTTTTTAATTAAAATTCGTAAAGTGGGTTGGTGCGGGTTGAAGTGAGTTTAGGTTGGTAAAATTGGATTTACCAATGAAAAGAACAAGGCCTGAACATATGCATATTTTTTTCATTGTTCGTATTTGGTTAATATATGAAAAAAAATTTATCCGTAATTTGTTTTACAAATAACAAAAATTACAATTTTTTTGGGGTAACAATGGCTACGAAACAATATTGTGTACCTGAGTCAACACAGAAAAATATTTTTTTAGTTTAAAATTTTTTTAATCATTGGTAATTGCTATCATAAATAAAAGATTACATTAAAAAAATAAAATACGTAATTTACATCAACTGTTCTACTTCATTTAACTCCTTTCCACTCCCAGTCACTCCTTCCTCCCTTTTCCACACTGAAAAATAAATATCACTCCCACTTACTCCTTTCCTCCCTTTCTCTCTCTCACCCACCCCATACCTACAATTTTCCAACAAAAAGAGCAGTATCGAATTATTTATTTTTATCTTCAGCGCATAAAGAATGAAGTGTAAAAAGTTTTAAAAATTAAAAAAAGAGGGGAACTAATGTTGAAAAAAAAAAAAAGAACATTAAAAAATTCGAAGGCTCTGTTGAAAGTCGCCCAGTCCATGACTGACAAGCACGCGCTCGACCACTTCGCCAGCTTCATTCTACGTGATGCTTTTTGCCTCAAATTTTATTTATCAACTCCTGTTTTTCATCTTATACGACTTTTTTTTTTTTTGGGGGGGGGGGGGGATTGATGCATACCTAAGTTCATTAGTTACAGCTAGTTTAATGGTTGTTTTTAGCAAATTTTAAACTATGGGATAATTAATGTAAGATAATCTCAAACGAAGAGAATGATTTTAAGTTAACGATGGGAGACCGTGGAAGAAAATATGCTCAAAGATATATAGTTTTACTCTTTTTTTCTTTTTTAAGGGATGTTATATGTACACTTATGTAAGTTGGCATGTCTAAATTGTCAAGAACATAATATAACATATGTGAACATGATCAGTATTGGCTAGCTTATTCAATAAAAATTTTAAAATTTAATAATGCCAAAAATTTTAGTTTTGTAATAGGCGGAACCTCAACCCTACTAATTACCTTGGTTAATTTTCATCGAAATTAATTAAGTTCAATGCCGCATTTCAATTTAGCATTCGATATATTTATTTAATTGCAGGTTGAGATAATGAAGTGACCTCTAAATAAAATTGAGTTATGCTCCATATAAGATCATTCAAAACTTATAGATAAATAAATAAACAAATAAAGATTAGCCCATCTATATAGGGGAGTAAAAGTTGTTATTTATCATGGAACATATAACCAGCAATGCATTACCTATATTCTCTTCCTCTTCTATTTTCAAACTAAAATTAATTAAAATGTGGGCACTCTACTAAATTGTTCTAAAGATTTGTTTTACAATAGAGAGATAAAAATAGGGAGCTTTGACTCATTTTTTGAAATATTTTTGTGGTTTTTATTTTGGATAAGGAATTAGCGAATATTCCTTATCCTAGCAAGTCTAATAGTAGCAAGAAATAGAAGGATGCCCCCGTACTTCTTGCAGATAGATCATTGTCAAATAATGTTTTCCCTTTGGTTGATAGACATGCCTATTGTAGGGTTTTAGGGAATATTTGTCTAAGTTGTGTTTGGTTATGTAAAGTTGAATAGTGCCAATCTGCTTGTAGCAGATTGACATGCTTACCTTTACTCTACCCGCCCCAGCTAGGTTCGAATTTGAGTGGGGACCTTCCTTTGCCAATTAAGTGGAAGAGGGAGGGGTGTGGGTTGGGCCTTGATCCCTAACAGCTTTGTCACACTTTCCCTAGACTGGTTGGCCTGTTGGATCTTCAATTTCTGGAGATAGGGGCCCAATAGGTGGCCTATCTTTACCATTGTAAAAAAATGTAAAGTTGAATAGTATCACAAAGTTAGCTTCAATATTCTTAGTTGAGATTGATCACATGGATACGAGGGTATGTATTTCAGTTATAGTTATGTGGTTTTTATATAGTCTTGTCCGACAAGGGACATACGACGGTAAGACCTCCATCGTTAAGACTTACATTGTAGTTACATTAATAAATCAGTATATTAAAATAATTAGGCAATTAGGTAATGAGGGCGTTTAGATCACACCAAATGCCTAATTGATCTGTACTAGTGAGGTCCTCATTTGAGTTTTTTTAATATATTTTTTTTGAACAAGAGAACCATCAGGCACACCACAACCCCCCCAAAAGAAAGAATATTGACTAAATTTGGAGATATATAATAATTATTACTCATACACTATGACAGTTAGGAGGTGTCCAGTTGTAAGAGTTTTGGGGGGATTTTTTGCACAAAGCTCCCCTAAGATTTTGGCTGTTAATTTAGTTGCCCTCCCGGAGTTGAAGTTTAATTTGGACAATCTTTAACTTTGCTGACACATTTATAATTGCTCCTAATTCGTTGAAGTGAAGGTAAGTGAGAAAAAAGGGACGTAATATTACCGAAAATACCCTTTCTTTAGAGGTTAAAAAGGGTTATTTTCTGAAATGGAAAGGTAAAGAAAGTTGTGGTGGATTTGGAAAAGCGAAAGAGTATAAGGGTTGGTCTTCTTCTTTGTTTTTCACCGTGAATTGCGTCTGAAATTAGCTAGTTGAGGTATGGTTTAATTTATTTTTGGTTTTTGATTTTAGCAAGGCAGCCATAGAAGGTGTTGTGTTTCTCACCACTTGACTGCCTTAGTATGCATGTTTAATTTTGTTTTTGTTGGAGAAGGCAGCCATGGAACGTTCAAGCCCAATCTTTGGTTCCCCAGCATCAAATTGAAGAATTTTTTGTCTAAAATGTAAAGTTACAACTGAGTTGGAGTATAACGTCTCTAGATCAGAGAAGAATTTCTTGAGGCCTTATTATGCATGCTTAAAATGTGGGGGGTTTGTTTGCTGGGCAGAGCAAGAAGGTAGAGGAGACACCATGGGAGGCCATGAACGTGGGAGCATAAATAGAGGAAGGCAAAGGGTAGTGGGAGGACCCTAAGGCTCAGTCACCATCGATTTAAATGATATAATTCAGTTGAAGGAAGAAGTTTCATGTGTAAAGGGGGAAATTGTCGAAATGAGAAGTGAAATAAGAAGTCTATTGGGCAAGATACATGAGGCAATTAAGATGTTGGCTTTATTGTGTGTTGTAATTTTTGTTGTTTGTGTTGTAATGTTAGACATTTTGAAATGATGCTGTAGTGTGGTATTTGCTGGCTTGTACTTGTGTTTTGCTAAAGTATAGTGTAATTTCATTGAATCAATGCTATGAAATGAAGCTGAGTTAGCATAATGACAATGTTGTTTGAACTTATGTGTGCAAAAAAATGAGAATGCTTCTGGAAAATGAGAATGCTTTATTACAATAGTTGCATTTGCATAGTCATATGCAGTTTCAAGTTACAAAAGTTACAAAGCCCAAAAAAATACCGGGAGTGTTGACAACTACAATTATAAGCAGTGCAAAACTGACTTTGACCTACATTCATGAGCTGTGCAAAAACTAGGTATAAACAACATTCACACGTTGTGTAAAAAATGACTGTCACCTACAGTCAGATAAAGTGTATAGTCATATACATTCAAGCTGTCCAAAAAACAAAGTAGGGCATGGGCAAAGTATTAACCCCACATCTTGTTCACCCTCTTTTTAACTTTACCAATGGCAACCCTAAGCTCATCAAGGGTTATGGCAGACACCTCTTTCTCCTTCCTTTTTCTTCGTGCTTTGAGGGTTGACTGACTTCTTCTGCTTGCTTTCACCTGGCTTCAAAATCGCTTGACTAGAACTGGGTGGTTTTAGTAATTTCTTCTTGCTTATGGTTGATCTTAGAACTGGTTGACTTGAATAGGTGGGTTGACTTAGTTTCCTCCTTGGGCTTCTTCTTAGTATTACAGTTAGGGATAGGGCTGGTTGGAGAAATGGCTAACTTAAAGGAACCTTGATGATAGTATGAAGACAAATAAGTCAGCAAGCAGAGGAGGATGTTCAGGTTGGAATGAAACATGAAGTGCAATTAATGATACCTCATTTGAAGTGCTTAAAATGTATAGGTTGGTAGAAGAGGATGTAGACTGACTTGGAACATCCTACAAGGTATAATGTTGGCATTAGTTAAGTAATATTAAATGAAAGCATATACTTTTTCCATGAAAAAAAGGGGTTCATTGCTTATAGTAGTTGGGCTGTGGTCCACAATTCTTTTGGGCCTTCCAATTTGATTCTCTATTGGTGGCTTCCTTTTCTTCTAATATGGTTGCTTTCCAAGTTAAGGATAACCACTCATATTGTGTCCAATGCCCTGCAATGTGAATAGCTAACTGTGGTATTTCTTCCTCTGACCCTCTTCTTTCTGCCCTCATCATTGCCTCTTCTCCTACCTTGCTTAGTTGGGCCCCTTTTCTTTTTTATTAGGGGTGGGGACAACAATGGAGCATTATCCATTTTAGGCCAGAATTTGGGATCCCTCATTGGATAAATTGCATGATTGTATGTTGCCTTGTATTTCTCAATGGAGTACCATTCATTCACCCATTCTTCCAGGTCAGGTTTCATATATATAAGACACCTAACTGCATGCTTACAAGGGATTCCAGAAATTTGTTAATAGTTACAGTCACAAGTCCTAGCATTCAAGCCAACAATAAATCTAGTCCACCCATCATGGACCTCCCACAATTTCTGTCCACAACATCTCAACATTAAACTCCATGCCTCACTCTTACCTCACTCTCAAATTTAGCTAACTTGTCCTTAATAGCAGGAACAATCCCACATGGCTACTTACTAGGCTCATCATACCTTTGAACAATCCATTCAGTGAACTTTTCCCTCAGCTCTTGACAAACTGAGAGTATAGGCTTTTCTCTACATGCATCAATAACATTGTTGAAAGACTCTATAAAATTGGTAAAGTTGTCAGGTACCTTGGTAGTTGGGTCAAATTTATGTATGGACCCCTTATTTTCTACATCTTTCCATTTTATATAACAAATGCTTCCAGGGTTTACAACTTTAATCATTTCTATATACCTTGCCAGTAAAGTGAACCCTTCTTCATGTTTCTTCATAATTTCATCCAAAATTACCCTCTTGGCTCTCCATACTATGTTGTGAGTTTTGTGTAAGTTATAATTCTTCATAAGAGCATTCTTAATTCCCTTAACACTCATACTAGGATCTGCTCTAACATTCTCAAGCAGCTTGCTAGCTATCCATTTATAGATTGCAGCTGGATTGTTAAGAAATCTCTTACAACTATGGCTGCCTCTAATAGTCTTTACTTGGTATGTTGAACCATCATGAAGAATAGATGCATGTGTCCTCCAATTGCAGTTTTTACCTTCACATTTTGCAGTGTATCTGGAAGGCTCATTCTTCATTATCTTGAAATAGATGCCCTCTTGCATCATATAATCCCTAATCACATCTAAGAAACATAATTTATCTATGAACATATCCCATTGCAAGATCTTAATTGTCCCATCAGGTTCTGGTTCCTAAAACCTACCCTCATATAATTTGTCAAACAAATCATGCTCAACACCTAAATCTTAGTTAAGTATTCCATCCTCATCCATAACAAAAGCTAAGTCACTTTTCTCTGATTCTGATTGTTCTTCGTCAGCCATCTCAAACTCATTCTCATCACAATCCCCCTCATCACAATCCCACTCTGGTTCTACTACGACATCTGTACCGTGAGACCCATCTTCGGGTTGGAGAGGAGTTAAGTCACAAATAGACCCAATGGGTTCAGTGCATGTAGGAATGTCAAGAATAACTGATAGCATAGGCTTCCTAGGCTGTGAGGATGATGGCTGGTTCACTTGGCTTGCAGTTGCTATAACTAAGCTCTCATCTATTGATCCTACCATGTAATCCCAAAAATCATCACTAGTTTCCTGTATTACATCGTTATTTGCACATAAACCACCTCCCCTAAACTGTCCCCTTGTCTAGTTGATGTATGCTTGGTATTCCCTTCCTGAATCATCTACCCCATTTGCCTATCAAGTTCAAGAACAAGCCTATCTATTAGAGTGGGGGATTTTGTTTCAAGAATTGTGAACTCAATCCTCTTCCTACCCTTCTACATGTCAAATACTTTCAATAAGTCATCATTAGTATTAATAGGCCATTTTAGCCTAGCTTTTTGTGGAGAATGAGATGATAACCCAAAGAACTTGGGCTTTCTATCAAGAGGTGGCTGACTTAGAAACTTATTAGCATCTCTAACCAAATCAATCAGTTGATACCTATCCCTATCCCTTTCAAATGAGATTGACCAACCCTGTATCTCAACACAATAACATAATATATATCTCCCATATCTACAAATCAATAAAGATTAAACATCTCATTAACACCACATAATTTTCAACACAAATAATAATTTTTCACATGCAAGAACAGAAAATACCACAACATGCAAGAACATGCCCTATTCCTCTGTTTTGAACCCACCCTTATGACCTAATGAATCCACACTTCATCTACAATAACAAACATTATCCAAATTCTAAGCATTATTTTTCCCCAATCCTTCACTATTTTAAGCCCATTTGCCATCCCAAACCCTTAAATTTTCAGATTTTTTTTTTTTAAACAACTAAACCCTAAAATTCAAATGATATCTAAACCACCACAAAAATTCCTCACATTCTCAACTAAATACATGATTATATAACAATGCCAATTCAAAAACTAGAAGAAATAGAAGATAGTAACATTTACTTGTTTGATCGTACACTCCACCCTCGCTTCTCTCCAACTTGTTCGATTCTGCCAAAATCAGGGGTATCTTCCTTCCTCAAGCTCAAATCAAAAACAATTACCAATAAATATTATGGATTTCTTGCCCATACTTGAAACCCCTGAATTTCTTCAGCTAGGTTTTTTCAAACCAGAGAGATGAAGAATAGAGAGGAAGAGTGAGGTATCTAGCTAGTTTGATGAAAGAGTACCATAAGAAGAGAGTGAGAGCCTCAAGTAAATGACGTGTCAAATGGGTATTAAGCTGCCAAAAGTATTCAACATGCACAGCATTAAGTTGAGGGTATTTTGGTCACTTTGTTCAATTATTCAAATTTTCATCAGATTTTTAAGTCAACAAATGTGCCAGCAGGATTAAAGGTTGTCCAAATTAAACTTCAACTCTGAGAAGGTAGCTAAATTAACTGTCAAAACCTCAGGGGAGCTCTGTGTAAAAAATTCAATTTTTGGGATAAAAGAGCTTTTTAGGGGTGATTTTGACTATTTTACCAGTCAAACAACTAATTGCAGTATTTGGTAAAGAGTTGCTTATATAATAGCAGCTTTGGCTCAAACAACTCTTTTTGAAAATGCTATTTTTAATAGCCTTTTCTAAACAATTTTCTTATAAAAATAACCAAATTGTCCTAAACTTTGGAGAAATTGTATATGTACACTAAACCTTATGTATCTATTGCTATAACCTTGAAAAGCAATTATCATATCATCAACTTATACAGTATCATGATAATTATATTATATTTTACTTGCTTTTGATTATTTGCTCAAACGGGTTGTTTTATTTATTTTACTTAACCAATACTTTTAAAACCATTATACAAAATACATCTTTCAAAAAATTGGTTTCATTTGATATTGTTGAAATCTACTGGTTACTGATAACTCTAATTACATGTAGATTAAACGTATCTAAGTAGCCGAATAAGGTCCAGAGTAAACTATATTTAATCAGTTTTTTCATTATTTTATAAAATAATTTTAATTGAAAATATTAATCTAGAATAATAAAAGATTGAGATTATAGAATAATAACCAATGATCTTAATTGGTTCCCAACCAAAGCTTGGAACCTATAGAAGAACACAACGGCAAGTCAAAATATGCCTATTCTGTAACAAGCAAGATTGGCCAGTCAGATAGAACTTACCCAGAATCTAAAAAAGCAACCTCATACAGCTCACTGCATGAGAAAACTCGGAGAATCATCGCTTATATGTTCTAGAATTATTAATCTATGTAAGTGCCCAAAAATAGCATACACGTATTGAATTTACCATGCGTCTCAATTACTAAAGTTGGTAAAGTTACAAAGTAATCTCAAAAATTTTAATTTAAAATTTATTAATATCAATTGTTTTGCTCTTGATGCACCAAAGAATAAAGATCCTAAATTGATGACATTCAAAACAAAATGAGGGGAGAATGACTGAAAAAAAATAATAATCCAATTGAGCAAAAAAAATAAATACATGGCCAATGCAGGTCTCGAACGTGCGACCTTTGTGTAATTAGCACGACGCTCTAACCAACTAAGCTAATAGGCCACTCCATATGCATTGTCTTTTCTATTTAACCAATGGTGGGCTTGTGCTCACTTATGATAACTACTAGAACTCTGAATTGATAGAAAATCAATAATGGTCCAATTAGCATCTACTAACTAATAATATTCCAGGGAGAGGAGATAAGCGAAAGCTCGTATTATATGCGCTTGAATGAGTATGAATTTAGGATATGCCCGTATGACGTGACCACAACTAAAATTGGGGTTCATTAATTAAGCACAAAAATGGTAAAGTTACAAGTTACTTAGATTGAAACACCTGATTTTATCTGAAAAAATACACTATGATGTCTTTATATCAAATCAAACAAAAAAAAAAAAAAGAATTCGATGCGATAGATAGATTCAAAATCATAAAAGTGCTATTATCTTGTCCTTTAAACATCTCACTAATAAGTTGGCCAAATAAAGATACTCGAAAAGTCACTATATGTTGATGTTTTTTGTTTAGGGCATGTTGCTTTTAAGTTATAGTACTTACATGCTGAATCTTGTTGAAACATCTTGAATCATGCTGAGACATGCTGAGTTGTGCTAAAACAAGCCGACTTATGCCAAAACATGCTCGAACGTGTTGAATCACTCAAGAAAATATGACTAGGTATTTTCAATAAGTTGTTAAGAGTGTCGAATTGTGCTGAATCATGCTGAATTGTGCTGAAATATGCTGAATGTTTATGATAAGTATTTATCATAAGTTGATAAAAATGATCTTAACTAAACTTTAAAACTGCACTTCACAACAGCAATTAAAAGAGAGAGAATAATAGAATTAATGAACAACTAGTATTAGGAACTCACATAGTGCATGGAACATCTCAGTAGTTGTTTAACTGTAGTAATTGTTTATAGTTTAATTGGTAGCAAAAATATCACAATAGGAATGTGTCAAAAGGGGAGGTACTACTATCAAAACAAAAATTTAATACTCACTAAGAATATCACAATAAGAATGTGTTGAAAATTTTATGTTTATGTTCAAGTACATTGGAAAAAATAATAATGATGAAAGTAAATTATCTTTTGTTATGTCGTGATAATAATGATCGCATTTTTGTGGTTATTAAATAAGATACATAATATCAGAATATGTGTGTTACTATTTGTCTTTTTAATATTCTATATTAGTTGCAAACATTTGGTAAAAGTTAGAAATCAAATATGCACAATATGTTATTTGCCACTGGTATATTTTATTATATTATAATATAATACATTATTTTGGTGATATTCAATTATATAATATAATTTTGTTGATCAAAAGTAATATTGCATAATATTTTATCATCACAAGCATTGTCTTTTTCATTTGGAAAGATATATAAGAAAACAATTGATTTTGTCAGATAATTTAAAAGAAATTTGGGCTAATTTTATGGGAAACATATTGTTGTGACAAGATTTGTGACGGAATATTTGATCATAAAAAACCCGCTTGCTGAAATGGACATTTCGAATGACCTATCCCAACTACTGACATGATGAATTTCATGGATTGAGAATTACGCCAATTTTCACAGACTGATAGCCTGTTAGAACAAATTTTGACGGAAATTTTGATGAAAATCATTTTCGTCACACCCTTGATGCTTTGTTGTTTGGTAATGGTACAAGACATTTTGGAGGGAAATTGTGACAAACTAGGTCACATGTTTGTCAGAATTTTGACGAAAGCTATCTTTTTTGCAAAAATTGTGACAGAGGTTTATCAAAATTGCCATCAAATATTTGTGTTACGTTTAAAAAATTCCCCCCACTTTTAGAATATGTTAGGTGGAATAAAATAATACAATCTAGGATGTAATTTTGGTCAGAATTGATGACGACTTCTGTAACACTGTTTGAATATGTTCCAAATAGTTCCATTTAAAAATCACGAAGTTAGTTCCAAACTAACATAAGAAGGCACGGCACAATAATGCAATTTGGAATGTAATTTTGCTCAGAAATTAATATTGGCGCCCATAACATTGTTTGAATATGTTCTAAATAGTTGCAATTAAAAACAACAAAATTAGTTCAAAAAGAATACAAGATAGTAAAATTTCTTTGGGTCTTTTCAATTTGAGCACAAAAGCACTGGCTCAGTAACGAGTCATGAATCATGCTTGGAGGCAAAAAGGTTCCCAACCAAAGCTTGCAACCTGTACAAGAACATAAAGGGAAGTCAAAATGTGCCTAATATGTAACAACCAAGATTGTCCAGTCAGATAGAACTTACCTAGAATCTAAAAAAGCAACCTCATATAGTTCACTGCATGAGACAACCTGGGAGACTCATCGCTTATATGTTCTAGAATTATTAATCTATGTATTTTACCACAGGTCTCAATTAGTAAAGTTGGTAAAGTTACAAAGTAATTCTCAAAAATTTTACTTTAAAATTTATTAATATCAATTGTTTTGCTCCCGATGCACCAAAGAATAAAGATCTTAAATTGATGACATTCAAAACAAAATGAGGGGAGAATGACTGAAAAAACAAAAAAATCCAAAGGAGCAAAAAATAAATAAATAAATGGCCCATGCAAGTCTCGAACTTGCAACCTTCACGTTATCAGTACGACACTCTAACCAACTGAGCTAATAGGCCACTCCGTATGCATTGTCTTTTTTATTTAACCAATGCTCGGTTTGCGCCCACTTATGATAACTACTAGAGCTCTGAATTAATAGAAAATCAATAATGGTCTAGTCGGCATCTACTAACTAATAATATTCCAGGGAGAGGAGATAAGCGAAAGCTCGTATTATATGCGCTTTAATGAGTATGAATTTGGAATATGCCCCCATGACTTTGCCACAACTAAATTTGAGGTTCATTAATGAAACACAAAAATGGTAAAATTAAAAGTTACTTAGAATGAAACACCTAATTTTATCTGAAAAAATACTGTACGATATCTTTGTATCAAATCAAACAAAAAACACAGAATTCGATGCAATAGACAAATTCAAAATCATAAAAGTGCAATTATCTTCTCCTTTAAGCACTCACTAAAAAGTTGGCCAAATAAAGATACTGAAACTACTCACTATATGTTGATGTTTTTTGTTTAGGGCATGTTCCTTTTAAGTTATAGTACTTACATGCTGAATCTTGTTGAAAAATCTTGAATCATGCTGAGACATGCTGAGTCATGTTGAAACAAGTCGACTCATGCCAAAACATGTTGAACGTGTTGAATCAGTCAAGAAAATATAGCTCGGTATTTTCAATAAGTTATTAACAGTGCCAATTTGTGCTGAATCATGCTGAATTCAGCTGAAATATGCTAAATATTTATGATAAGTACTTGTCATAAGTCGACAAAAATGATCTTAACTAAACATTAAAACTGCACTTCACAACAAGTAAAAGAGAGAGAATAATAGAATTAATGAACAACTAGTATTAGGAACTCACGCAATGCATGGAAGATCTCAGTAGTTGTTTAACTGTAGCAATTGTTTGTATTTTAATTGATAGTAAAAATATCATCATAGGAATGTGTTAAAAGGGGAGGTACTCTTATCAAAACAAAAATTTAATACTCACTAAGAATATCACAATAAGAATGTGTTAAAAATTTTATGTTTATGTTCAAGTACATAGGAAAAAAATAATAATGATGGAAGTAAATTATCTTTTATTATGTCTTGATAATAATAATCGTATTTTTGTGGTAATTAAATAAGATACATAATATCATAATATGTATGTTTGACTATGTGTCTTTCTAATATTCCATATTAGTTGCAAAGTTTGGTAAAAGTTGGAAGTCAAATATGCACAATATGTTATTTGCCACTAGTATATTTTATTATATTATAATATAATATATTATTTTTGGTGATATTAGAATTATATAATACAATTTTTTTGATCAAAAGTAATATTGTATAATATTTTCTCATTACTAAGCATTGTCTTCTTCATTTGGAAAGATCTACAAGAAAACAACTGATTTTGTCAGATAATTTAAATTTGGGCTAATTTTGTGGGAAACAGATTGTTGTGACAAGATTTGTGATGGAATATTTGATCATAAAAAAACCGCTAGCTAAAATGGACATTTCGAACGACGTATCTCAACTACTAATATGATGAATTTCATGGATTGATAGACCATCTAAGTCATTAGTTACGCCAATTTTCACGGACTGATAGCCTGTTAGAACAAATTTTGATGGAAATTTTGATGAAAATCATTTTCATCACCCCCTTGATGCTTTGTCTTGTGGTAATGGTACAAAACATTTTGGAGGGAAATTGTGACAAAGTAGGTCACATTTTTATCAGAATTTTTGGGGAAGCTATCTTTTTTGTGAAAATTGTGACAGAGGTCTATCAAAATCGCCATCAAATATTTGTCTTACGTTTAAAAAATTCCCCCCATTTTTAGAATATGTTCGGTGGAACAAAATAATACAATCTGGGATGTAATCTTGGTCAGACTTAATAATGGTGTCCGTAACACTGTTCGAATATGTTCCAAATAGTTCTATTTAAAAATCATGAAATTACTTCCAAACTAACATAAGAAGGCACAGTACAATAATGCAGTTTGGAACGTAATTCCAGACAGAAATTAATATTGCCGTCCATAACATTGTTTGAATATGCTCTAAATAGTTGCAATTAAAAACAATGAAATTAGTTCAAAAATAATACAAGATAGTACAATTTCTTTGGGTCTTTTCATTTAGAATACGAAAACACATGGTCAGTGACAAGTCACGAATCATGCTTGGAGGCAAAAAGGTTCCCAACCAAAGCTTGCAACCTATAGAAGAACACAACGGCAAGTCATCACTAATAAGTTGGCCAAATAAAAGATACTCGAACTACTCACTATATATTGATGTTTTTTGTTTGGGGCATGTTCCTTTTGAGTTAAAGTACTTACATTCTGAATCTTATTGAAACATCTTGAGTCATGCTGAGACATGCTGAGTCGTGCTGAAACAAGCCGACTCATACCAAAACATGCTTAAACATGTTGAATGACTGAAGAAAATATAACTAGATATTTTCAATAAGTAGTTAGCAGTGCTAAACTGTGCTGAATCATGCCGAATTATGCTAAAATTTGCTGAATGTTTATGATAAGTACATATCATAAGTCAAAAAAAATGATCCTAACTAAACATTAAAACTGCACTTGGCAACAACAAGTAAAAGAGAGAGAATAATAGAATTAATGAACAACTAGTAAGTAGGAACTCATGCAATGCATGGAACATCTTAGTAGTTGTTTAACTGTAGTAATTGTTTGTAGTTTAATTGATAGTGAAAATATCACAATAGGAATGTGTTAAAAAGGGAGGTACTCTTATCAAAACAAAAATTTAATACTCACTAAGAATATCACAATAAGAATGTTTTAAAAATTTTATATTTACATACGTAGGAAAAAATAATAATGATGAAAGGAAATTATATTTTTATTATGTCTTGATAATAATTATCGTATTTTTGTGGTAATTAAATGAGATACATAATATCAGAATATGTGTGTGTGACTATGTGTCTTTCTAATATTCCATATTAGTTGCAAACGTTTGGTAAAAGTTGCAAGTCAAATATTCACAATATGTTATTTGCCACTAGTATATTTTATTATATTATAACATAATACATTATTTTTGGTGATATTTGAATTATACAAAATAATTTTTTTGATCAAAAGTAATATTCCATAATATTTTATCATTACTAAATTGCCTTTTTTATTTGGAAAGATCTACAAGAAAACAACTAATTTTGTTAGATAATTTAAAAGAAATTTGGGCTAATTTTGTCCGAAACGATTGTTGTGACAAGATTTGTGACGGAATATTTGATTACAAAAAAAACCGCTATCTGAAATGGAAGTTTCGAATGACCTATCTCAACCACTGACATGATGAATTTGATGGATTGACAGTCCATCTAAATCATTATTCACGCCAATTTTCACGGACTGATAGCTCGTTAGAACAAATTTTGACGGAAATTTTGATGAAAATAATTTCATCACCCTGTTGATGCTTTGTCGTTTGGTAATGGTACAAGACATTTTGGAGGGAAATTGTGGCGGACTAGGTTACATTTTTGTCACAATTTTGACGGAAGCTATCTTTTTTGTGAAAATTGTGATAGAGGTCTACCAAAATTGCCATCAAATATTTGTCTTACATTTAAAAAATTCCCACCATTTTTAGAATATGTTAGTGGAACAAAATAATACAATCTGGGAAGTAGTTTTGGTCAGAATTGATAATGGTGTCCGTAACATTGTTCGAATACGCTCCAAATAGTTCCATTTAAAAATCATGAAATTAGTTCCAAACTAACATAAGAAAGCATAGTACAATAATGCAATTTGGAATGTAATTTTATTCAGAAATTAATATTGGCGTCCATAACATTGTTTGAATATGTTCTAAATAGTTGCAATCAAAAACAACAAATTAGTTCCAAACTAATACAAGATAGTAAAATTTCTTTGGATCTTTTCATTTAGAGTACGAAAACACTAGCTCAGTAATGAGTCATGAATCATGCTTGGAGGCAAAAAGGTTCCCAACCAAAGATTGTAGCCTGTAGAAGAACGCAACTGCAAGTCAAAATGTGCCTAATATGTAACAAGCAAGATTGCCTAGTCAAATAGAACTCACCCATAATCTAAAAAGCAACCTCATATAGTTCACTGCATGAGAAAACTCGGGAGAATCATCGCTTATATGTTCGAGAATTATTAATCTATGTATGTGCCTAAAAATAGCGTACACATATTGAATTTACCACATGTCTCAATGAGTAAAGTTGGTAAAGTTACAAAGTAATTCTCAAAAATTTTTCTTTAAAATTTATTAATATCAATTTTTTTTGCTCCCGATGCACCAAAGAATAAAGATCTTAAATTGATGACATTTAAAACAAAATGAGGGGAGAACGACTGAAAAAGCAGAAAAATCCAAATGAGCAAAATAAATAAATAAATGGCCCATGTAGGTCTCGAATCTGCGACTTTCGTGTTATTAGCACAACACTTTAACCAACTGAGCTAATAGGCCAGTCTGTATGCAATATCTTTTCCATTTAACCAATGCTGAGCTTGTGCTCACTTATGATAAGTACTAGAACTCTTAATTAATAGAAAATCAATAACGGTCCAGTCGGCGTCTACTGCCTAATAACATTCCAGGGAGAGGAGGTAAGCGAAAGCTCGTATTATATGCACTTTAATGGGTATGAATTTAGGATATGCCCGCATGACTTGGCCACAACTAAATTTGAGGTTCATTAATGAAATGCAAAAATGATAAAGTTAAAAGTTACTTAGATTGAAACACCTGATTTTATCTGAAAAAGTACAGTATGATATTTTTATATCAAATCAAATTAAAAACACAAAATTTGATGCAATAGACAAATTGAAAATAATAAAAGTGCAATTATCTTCTCCTTTAAACACTCACTAATAAGTTGGCAAATAAAGATACTCGAACTGCTCACTATATATTGATGTCTTTTGTTTGGGGCATGTTCCTTTTGAGTTATAGTACTTACATGCTAAATCTTGTTCAAACACCTTGAATCATGCTGAGATATGCTGAGTCGTGTTAGAACAAGCCGACTCATGCCAAAACATGCTGGAACGTGTTGAATCACTGAAGAAAATATAACTATGTATTTTCAACAAGTTGTTAGCAGTGCTGAACAGTGCTGAATTATGCCGAATTGTGCTAAAATATGCTGAATATTTATGATAAGTACTTATCATAAGTCGAAAAAAATAATCTTAACTAAACATTAAAACTGCACTTCACAACAACAAGTAAAAGAGAGAGAATATATTAGGAACTCATGCAATGCATGGAACATCTTAGTAGTTGTTTTAACTGTAGTAATTGTTTGTAGCTTAATTGATAGTAAAAATATCACAATAAGAATGTGTTAAAAGGGGAGGTACTCTTATCAAATCAAAAATTTAATACTCACTAAGAATATCACAATAAGAATGTGTTAAAAATTTTATGTTTATGTTCAAATACGTAGGGAAAAATAATAATGATGAAAGTAAATTATCTTTTATTATGTCTTGATAATAATAATCTTATTTTCGTGCTAATTAAATGAGATACATAATATCGAAATAGGTGTGTGTAACTATGTGTCTTTCTAATATTCCATATTAATTGCCAACATTTCGTAAAAGTTGGAAATCAAATATGCACAATATGTTATTTGTCACTGGTATATTTTATTATGTTATAATATAATACATTATTTTTGGTGATATTTGAATTATATAAAACAATTTTTTGATCAAAAGTAATATTGCATAATATTTTATCATTACTAAGCATTGCCTTTTTTATTTGGAAAGATCTACGAGAAAACAACTAATTTTGTTAGATATTTTAAATGAAATTTGGGGTAATTTTGATGGAAATGGACTGTTATAACAAGATTTATGACGGAAAATGTGACCGTTAAAAAACTGTTAGTTGAAATGGTCTTTTCGAATGACCTATCTCAACTACTGCCAGGATGAATTTGATGGATTGATAGTCTATCTAAATCATTAGTTACGCAGATTTTCACAGACTGATAGCTTGTTAGAACAAATTTTGGCGGAAATTTTGATGAAAATAATTTCCAATACCCCCTTGATGCTTTGTTATTTGGTAACGGTACAAGACATTTTGGAGGGAAATTGTGACGGACTAGGTCACATTTTCATCACAATTTTGACAGAAGCTATCTTTTTTGTGAAAATTGTGACAGAGGTCTATCAAAATTGCCATCAAATATTTGTCTTGCATTTAAAACATTCTCACCATTTTTAGAACATGTTAGGTGGAACAAAATAATACAATCTGGGACATAATTTTCGTTAGAATTGATAATGGTGTCCGTAACATTATTCGAATACGTTCCAAATAGTTCCATTTAAAAATCACTTACTTCCAAACTAACATAAGAAGGCTGTTAGATTTGAGAGTATACAAACACAAGAGGGGGGTGAATTGTGTTAGCAAATTTTCGCAGTTTCTGGGAGCAAGCTTGGAACTTGTTTGGACGGACTGTTTGTAAAGTACTCAGAAAGTGTAAAGCAGCGGAAATAAGTGGAAAAGTGAGAACACAAGATTTTTACGTGGAAATACCTCGAGCCCAACCGAGGCGAAAACCACGACCTACCCCAGTAGGATTTTTCACACGCTTCCACTAAACGGGCTAAACACGTTACAAAGGTAACCTTCTCTGTTACAATTGCAACACACATAACTGTCTACCCTTAGACTAGTTACACACCACGTCCTAGTCTCCCAGACTTGGACACACTCACGTAATCGTCTCCCCAAGACGAATTACACACGTCCAAAGCCTCCCTAGGTTTGGACACACTCAACTCTCACTTTGATGAAAGAAGAGAATAAAAACACCTTACTTTTGTACTTCTAACTAAGCGAATGTAAAGTACAATTTTTGCTCTAGTATGTCAAGAAAGATGACTCAATTTTCACACACACTTTGAAGGTTTTTCTGAAAATATGATTTGCAAGTTAAATCCCTAGAAAAACCGTATAAAAACTTTCTCAAAAATATTTATGAAATCGTGTGCAAAGCCGTGCATAAAACCGTGTGTGTATATCTCAATGTGGAGGTGGAGAAGCTTCTTAAATAGTAGAGGGCAACAAGATCTTTTGTGTGCTTGAACCACAAGTATAAGATCTTTTTGCTCCTAAAAAGATTATGGAAAGTGACTAATATTTTCAGTAGCCAAATCCTAAAATTTCCTATCTTCTTATTCATATTCCAAAAATAAGAGTTTGATTTATTTTGTAAAAGATTTCCCTTAAAAGCTAGATTCAAAATCTCCACAATATATTTTCAAAGTCAAAGATTAACTTATCCTAGGTTTAATGATAACAGAAAATTTATCTCAAATAATTTCAAAAACATCAGCCCAAGATTTGGAAAAAACTATGAAAAATTATTTTGCCTTGAAAACAGTCTGAACCCTGATCTCAGAACTGATATGAGACAGTGTTCTTAAAAATCATTTAAAGTAAATGTTAAATCGAGTTCTTCTAAGTGGCATATTAACAAAAATCTAAGAAAATAAAACCTATAACAGACCAAGACTCTTGTTGAATCAACCGGGCAGCATCTATAGGATCCTGACTTGTTACTTCAATGCTGTGATGTTACTCAAAACTGTTTTCTGAGCTGTTCCTGGAGTTCTTCATGTCTCTGATGCGCTTTGAGTTCTTTGCCATTTAGCTGTTTTGAGGAACTGTTCTTAAGACCTATTTTAGATCATGGTTAATCAAGCAATTTCAAAGTTTTTCAAACAGTACTTGGAACCTGTTCGATCAACACACTCAAGTGTATATTCCATTTGTGTTTGTTATCATCAAAATCTTACATTACATAAGGATGGGGTCAAACAATTTTCCAACAAAGGCACAGTACAATAATGCAATTTGGAATGTAATTTTAGTCAGAAATTGATATTGGCATCCATAACATTATTTGAATATGTTCTAAATAGTTGCAATTAAAACAACGAAATTAGTTCCAAACTAATACAAGATAGTAAAATTTGTTTGGGTCTTTTCATTTAGAGTACGAAAACACTAGCTCAGTAATGAGTCACTAATCATGCTTGGAGGCAAAAAGAAAAATTGATGGCCCATTTGAAAATAATGTAAATTTTTAACTCATAAGAAAAATAAAAATCAAGTCTAAAAAATATCCCAAGAGGATTAGAAGACGTGGACATCCTCTTTTTTTTTTTTGGGTGCCGAAGAGGGGACTTAGCCCCGAGAGATGGCCATCCTGTAAATAGATAGCAATCGAAAAGAATTAGAGATAATTAAATAATGAATGCAAATAATGTAGATTAAGTAGGAAAATTAGGGTTTTTTTGTCGGTGCTTAGGAAAATTAGGTTTTATGAATAAAGGTAATTTGTACATATAACATATTAGGTATTATGAGAAAGAAAGTAAGACAGTCAATAAAAAAAACCACACTCATTTAAATAGTAAATTAGAGAATGGGCATATATAAATTACCTGAAACATATTTTTTCAAAAACAATTAATTTTTTACCACACATTGTTTTGAGAAGCAGTTGATCTAAATAAGCAATATGAATACTTGATTCAAACAGTTAATAATTAACAGCTAATATACACATATAGCAGCTAATAGGTAATAGTTGTTTGCCAAATAGATCCTCTGTATGTGCATTATAAACATAATTATATTCATTACTCCATGCGTTAATTAAATGCTGATGAAGCATCGGAACAATCAATTTTCTGTGTGCAATTCAAGGTAAGTGACTTTTTATGACTCATTTTAAATTTATGTACTTGTTTTTACATGTATTCCCTATAAGTTAACCCAGTGTTAAAAGAACTCTGATAGTTCAATTAACTTGAAAGCTCAAACTTAGTATTTTAGAGTGATAAGTAAACAAGAAACTAAGACAGTAATATTAAGGGGAACAAAGGGGACAAAAGAAAGGACGAGAAAGAGACTCCAATTTGACCAAGTAACTAGGTCCACGTTTTGATCACTGGTGTTTTTTGATTAATTTAGTTTATGTAACCCTCTAGGGAATTACAGAGCTTGGAATTCTACACAACTCGTGACCAAGCTAACCTAAATTATAGCAATAAACAAGATTACAAAGACTGACAAGGGAAGAAAGACAAACTAAGCTAAGCTTTTTCCAACACAAAAGTTTGCCGTGTTATCTAGTGGGATTCAACCCTTTTTGGAATGGCTTTATTTGTCCCCTTTGTGACTTGTTTCTTCGTGTCAATTAGATCAGCATAACTTGTCATACATTTCGAAGACCTTTAGTCACTTTTTTTCTTCTTCTCCAAATCCCTGGGTCGAGTTGATCACTTGCCTCCCCACATTTCCTCTCTCGACTCCTTTGTTTAGTTTCTTGGAATTTAGTCCTAACCGGCCTCAAAATTTATAGTGGTACTTTTGCAAATAATATGGTTACTTCAACAATGGATTACTTATAAAAGGAAAAACTCAAATAAACGTCGACTCTACATTGATAATTAGACAAACATTTATTATTACACTTTCATCCATAGTCCCAAATGAGATTGAATCATAATTACCGATAACATTTGCAACTTGTCCGACGTGCATTCTAGCTGGGGGCCAAGGGGACTGAAAGCATAAGTTAAATTAAATTTAGTAGCATTTCATGTCTAATATGAGGGCATTTTTTTATCATCACAAGAGTAAACTCTCTTGGTTTTTCTTTTTTGTTTTTATCGATAGCAAGACTCTCCAAAACTAGTCCTTTGAATAGATGGACTCACAAGTACCTATAAAAACTATAGTATTGGAGGAGTCACCCCAAATATATTGAGTGGTATTCATCAAATTAGCTTAAATGCCGTCTCTCAGAACTATTAAGAACAGCTCAAATGTACTGCGAGTGGGTATGGCTACTTAGAAAAGTCAATCAGTCTAAAAGAACTCAACATAGAAAACAATAGACAGTCATTCGAGAGACATGAATAGTAGTAATGATCATCTTTTTCTGAAAATGGCTACAAATGACAATGAAGAAAAATTGCAATCTCAAAAACAAGTACCTAATCAGGATCTCACTTAGAATATAAGTACCATTCACAAAGTCAGATCCGGGGTACTTGTCCCCCTCCTTGCATACTCCTGCTTATTACTGCCACCATTAGCATCGGCTCCTTCCTTATCTTTGCAATTAAGTTTCAATGGTGATGATGGCGGTGAACGATGAAACAACAATGATAAGCCACTTTCAACCATATCCTTATCAAGAATTGCTAACCCTAATTGAGATTCGTGAATCTCGTTCACGCTCCCCCTTTTGGGCTGTTTCAATGACAAATCCAAGTCGAGATCAATATCGTAATAATCCATTCTCTTCCTCTTAAAGGCCACCTGGTTTCGAAGACTCTCATGACAAGTATCACTAGTTATGTTCCCCGGGATGAAGTTTTGCATCAAAGGGTTCAAGTCCCCTATAATTGGCTCTATGATCGGGTTATGCCATGCTTGGTCTTGCTCATAGCTTTGCTCAAACCAAAATCTTCCATCGTCATTGTGATCGTCCCTTCTGGCTATAAACTCCATATGCAAGGGATTTTGCTTTGGATTTTTATGGCTTGTCCAGGTAGCACCTTGATACCTTCAAACAATGGATCATATTGGTCAAGATATGACATTAATTGTTTAATCTTTTTTTCAAACAGCTAAATTAAACAATCGATTCTAGATAATCTTTAAAAAGAACGAAAGATTCGGATTATAGTGGATTCAAGCAAACTGTACCATTAATTAAGAGCTTAAGGTCCTCTCCTTTTTATGACAAAGTACCGAAAAATCAAGACCTTCTGAATCAAATTCCCACCCAGGAGTGACTTTTGCTACACAGATAAAGGTCATTGCACTTGAGCCCCCCCCCCTTCCTACACACGCCACTCTACACTTGTAGTCAATATAGGTCGTACTTATTCAAGAGTGTAATTCTAAGTTGAATTGTGAAAGTAAGCTTGCATTAAATTGATTCATCCATCCAAGTTCAAGAACTCACTCATACAAAAATTAAGTTCGTAGTTGAAAGCTTAAGAATAGATTTTTATATTCTAATACATCTACTCACGTGAATGCCCTTTCTAGTTAAAGTATGATGCTATCAAGATATCTCCTTATCTCACGCAATAATTATAGGGGCGATTGAAATTTGAACTTAAGACCTCTTATTAAATTCAAGAACCAACTCAACCGAAAGTTTAAATTAATGGTTGAAGGCTCAAGAATAAGTTTTATATTCTAACAGCCGACCTTGACCTAGGCAGAATTGAGAAATATTGCTTAAATTTGATTTGTTATGGCTTAATGTACAAGGCTGTATATCTGGGATTTAAGGCACATGCCTTAGATGAACTTAAGCTTAGTGATTTGATGTGACAAAGGAAAAAATATTGTGCGTTTCCTTATTCCTTTTTACCTGAAATCAGGCCCTCGCATTTGGCCACATCCTTGAAAGACTGGAAGCTGGCTAAGGTTGAAGATATTACAGTCTCCTGCGTCAAATATATGTTTTTGACCAAGCATCAAATCTGACCAAAAAGAGGAAAATAAAGAAAAACAAATTGAGCTATAGAAAACCCTAAATCATAAACGTTAGAAAGATAGTACTCATAGAGGCGGCGTGAGACTTGTACCTTGAACTTGATGCTCAGTCTTTTTGCTTCTATACATCTAACACAAAATGTATCAATGTCAATGCCAAAAAGTTTCTAAGGATAAGGGAAAATTTATTTATTTTATTAAATTATAATCTGTAATATTAAGGTGTACTTTAATTTTCTTTGCCATGCACTGAATTAGAAGTTACCTGAAGATGGCTTTTGACATGAGCTATGCTTAATCCTTTGATGTTCATAAGCTGAAGGATTAACTTGGGAGTAGCTTCTACACCCCCCCCCCAAAAAAAAAAAGAAAACCCGAAAAATAATTAGTAAAGACTTTCTCTGATTTGTTCGGATGTATGGATCTTTTTTTTTTTTTTGAAAATTGGCATAAATGGTAAAACCTTCAAAAACATGTTTGATCATTTAATTTACTCTTATGAAGAGTTCACCATCTTGCAAAAATAATAAATGTAGAAATCAAGTCACGTTGGAGTTTATTTTACAAGCAAGATTTGGGATGAGAAATCAAAGAATTTCAAAGAGAGATCTTTTAACTCTAAAAGAAACTAATTATCACAAATTATATATATTAGGGGGAGTACTCACTATCTTGGCCTCCAAGCCTTTGAACGGCATGAACAAACCGTAGATGGAGATCGGGGGTCCACCGGAGCCTGGGAGTCTTGGATCGAACGTAGGGCCGGACGGTTGGTGAGTTAGGTTTCTTGTCATGGATTACCTCTTCGATCGTGCTGTTGCTTGATGAGCTCCCTCCTCCATATTTGGTCATTTCTTGGGCGTTTTCTTCATCTTCATCTTGATCATCCTCCCCGGGTCCTAAATCGGTCTGATTATCCATTTTTGAGCACTCGTGTTGTTGACTTGTATTGCTTTCTTGCATACTTGGGTCGCTTGGGTTTGCTTCTATTCTTTGATTTCTCTCGTCATAGTTTTGGTGAAGTATGATAAACCTAACAAGCTAGCTTCAAAGTTAGGTGAATATGAATGAAGAGAATATTATTTATTCTTATCAACACCACCCTCCCCCCCCCCCCAAAAAAAAAAAAACCCCAATCACAGAGGGAAAAAAAAAGAAAACGAAGATGTAGATCAAGTGGGGAAGCAAGCTATGCTAGGTAGGGAACAAAAGCTAATGGGACATAGTTACAAGATCGACGACGACCTTTGTCATGAGCTTCTCTCCCTTGTTTCTCTCTCTACCTTAATTGTTGTCGAGGGCTGAAGACAGAAAAGAAAATATTTGTTAAGGAGACAAAAGGTTGAATGAGAATGAATTTTCTCTGCGTAGGCCAGGAGATGAGCTTTTAATATTTGATGGCAATTTTTTATGGGGTTTTTCTCTGTACACAAGGAATGGGTGGTAAACCCTAGTTAGGTCCCTTGACCTGGATGATTGGACTTATTATCCCCTTCTCTAATTCCCCGGGGGGGGGGGGGGGGGGGGGGGGGGGGACATATATTCGATGGGATGGTGTGCCCATGAAGATGTGCATTATAATAATAATGGATTTTTAGAGCTTAGACCTATATCACATGCATATAAGGTAAAACAACGGATGTGGTATTTTTTTTTTTTTTTTTTTTGGGGATAAGGTTGCTTGGTGAAAAAAAAAAAAAAGAATTTTCATCTTTTTGGGAGCCTGTAAACATATATGGAAATATTTAGAATTAAATAAATTGAAATATCAGTACTGGAGGTTTTTTATAGGGAAAAAAGTTTAAGAAATTACCAAACTTTCTTTCAAAGTTTTGAAAAATCACTAAACTTTAAAAGAATTTAAAAAATCACTAAATTTTAATATTGGGTGCAAAGAATTTTAATATAGGGTACAAATAATCACCAAACTTTATATTGGTCCTCACCTTGCTAATCAAAGAAAATTTTAGTTATTTTATTTTTTGAAGTGAAATAATTCCTAAATTTTTAAAAGACAAAAAAATGGAGGAAAATTTTAATTTAGAATTATAATAAACGTGATACTTAAATTTATTGAAGCCAATTCATAATTGACACAAAAAATACTTTATCTACACAATATGCACTAGTAATCACCAAAAAGTAGGAAAAAAGATTTTTTTAAATGCATATAAGTCATCCAATTAGCATGAAAGAAAAACTAACATCATCATTAGTAGATAGCTTATTAGTCGACAATATATTTGCTAAAAGATAATATATAAAATTGAGAATTCGATAACCAAAGATAGTTAGAATGATTTTTTTTCCTCTATGTTTTTGGTAGATGTTATCACTGCTCATTTGAAATTCTCCTCTTACAACTATAAATTAACAAAAAAAATATTTAAATATATTGTTGTTAGTATCCCAAGTTATTGCCATCAGGAGAAGTTAATTGTCATCCTAGTTTGCTATTGTCTCCCTTTTTTTCAAAAATTTTGGACTTAATTGCATATAAGGAACCAAAGAACACTAGAAAATTTCTTTTTCTAGTAAGATGTGGTGTACAACATAAAATTTGGTGATTATTTGTAGGCAATATTAAAGTTTAGTAATTTTTAAACCATACTTAAAGTTTGGTGATTTTTAAGAACTTTGGAGCAAAGTTAAGTGGTTTTTTAAACATTTTTTCCCTTTTTATAGTATGTATGTAGAATTTTTGGGTTAAGTGGAACCAATAGTATGTATATATTCACTACAAAAAAGGTTGCTTCCCTTTACATTTAATTTTGCTAATAACCACACTTATAAGTTTAGACATAGCAGTTGTCCGCACTTAGGTTAACTATGGGGAAGTTAACTATGTGGAAGTGTTCTCCACACTTAATAGAAATATAGGTAGAGCTATATTCATCATACTTATAAATGTAGAGTAAGTACTAATTATCCACAATTTATGTGTGGTTATTTTATGCTATGTCCACTCTAGGAAATGCAAGAAGTCATAATTTTTCCTACACTTATAAGTGTTATTAGTATTGTTTTAGTTTTAAAAAAATAATGCTGGTAATTAATATAAAACTTATTAAGTTAAAAATAGAACAATTGTATACAATTGTTCTTTTTATAATTAAGAAGTTTTATACTAATTTTCACCATCAACCTACATAAATAAATAAAATTAGAATTGCATAATATAGATTGATATAATTATTCTTCAATTAACGAACCAACTAAATTAAAATAGATCAAACATCAATTAAATAAATTACACATTATTGCCTGAAAAAAATTAATTGTAGACATAG
>JAKOGI010001188.1:230000-290049 GCA_029747015.1 Carnegiea gigantea
ATCTAGATACAGAAGGACCGAAGCGAGAGAGAAAGACCCTTCCACTGGAGAAACCGACCAACTTGCTCTATCGAAGAAAAGGATGAAAAGATCGACTAACGCCGAAAACTTGGATAAAGAAGGCATGGCTGATGCAGGCATGGAGGACTCTTTCTACGAAGGGGAAGGAAACAATCAGGACAACCCAAATATTGGAGCAATGGAGGAGGGACTACAAAGGACTACTAGAGGATTGTCATACAGAGACACCCTCCAGAGAAACAACCCGTTACAAAACGCAATATGGGAGGATAATAGCCAAGGAGAGGAATCTGGTGATGACGAGCCTCCAGAAGAGGAGGACCCAACTTGCCCAACTATCCACTTACGGCTATGGAGAAGCATTGATTAAGAAACCCTTGGCGAAATCCAATTATCATCTGAATGTTTGATAAAGGGATTGGCTACCTTCAACTGAAGAGAAGATTGAAATCTAAATGGGTACTGAGGGGGGACTTTTCGCTTATCGATATTGGATGTGATTACTACGTTGCAAGATTCACCAACCCTGAAGAGTGTACCCATGTCATGGCGCAGGGGCCATGAATGCTGGGGGATAACTACTTTTAGTGATCAGAGAATGGGTTCCAAATTTTGTGCCGGATGAAGAAGCCATTACTAAACTTACTGCCTTGGTACGTGTCCCACGTCTGAGTGTTAAATATTTTAACAAAAACTTTTTACTTCAAAAATAGGTAGTAAAATAGGAAGGCTCATGCAGGTAGATGACACCATGGTCAATGTGGAAAGGGGACAGTACATAAGAATGAGCGTAGAGGTTGATCTATCCAAACCGCTCATTGTAGAAATCGGTTGCAAGAAAATTGAGCGAAAAGTGAATAGAGGAAACCCTTGGCCATGGGTTTGCCAAGGCCGAAATTATGCTATTAATTTTCCATGCATGTCATGTTGCTATGGCCATGATTTTTATACATGAGAAACCCTAGTGTTCTCTAACTTGGAAAGCAAGAAACGAATTTTACCTAAATACAACTACTAGGTGATTCTGATAAAATAATATCTTTAAGATACGCCTACCTAATTATGACTAAATAATATCTTAGGGAAGGAGTTTCCTTATTAGAGCACGAAGGTTTATCATGCCCTACTTGCCTTTCAAATACTGGAACTGTTACTTGCTCAGAGCTCTGGTGAGAATATCAGCAGGTTGGTGCTGAGACTGTACATGCCCAAAAGTGAGGAGACCAGACACAAGTTTTTTCACGGACAAAATGATAGTCAATCTCGACGTGCTTGGTTTGCTCATGGAAGACAGATTTTTGGCGATGTGTAAGGTAGCTTGGCTGTCACAGAAGAGCTTCATGGGCTGATGATGAAATATCCCAAGGGCAGTAAAAAAAGTACGAACCCAAGCTAGCTCGCTAGTGGCAGTGGCCATGGCATGATACTCAGTTTCAGCAAAAGAGCGAGACACTGTGGCTTGCTTCTTAGTCCTCCAAGATATAGGGGAGCCTCTGAGAGTAACGAAGTAACTAGTAAGAGACCGACGCGAGAGAAGGTAGGCACCCTAATCAGAATTGCAGTAGCCATAGACCTACAAATTATTGTTAGCATGAAGAAAAGTTCCATCACCCACAGTACCTTTAAGATAGCGCATTACTTTCCGTGCAGCATCCATGTGTTCCTCGTGGTGATTGCATGAACTGAGATAGTACATGGACGGCATAAATTAACTCGGGCGTAGTGATAGTGAGATAAATGACATGCCCCACCAATCTTCTGTAACGTGTAGCATCATGAAGTTCTCGGCCGTTGGCTAAGGCTAATTTGTGATTTTCCTCAATGGGAAATTCGGCAGGCTTAGCTCCTAGAAGCCCACATTCTTTAATGATGTCAAGGGCGTATTTGCGCTGACCAAGAAACATGCCTTCTGGCCCACGAGCTATTGCAATGCCAAGAAAATATTTTAAAGGCCCTAAGTCTTTAATACTAAGACAAGCATGAAGGTAGGCCTTGAAGTTTTGAGAAGCAGCAACATTATTGGAAGCAAGAACTATGTCATCTACATAAACAAGTAATCCCATGAAAACATCTTGCCGTCGATAAATGAATAGTGAGTAGTCAGCATAGGTACGAACAAAACCATACTCACTGAGCTTGTTGGATAACTTGGCGAACCACTGCCGCGGGGCTTGGCGTAGACCATATAAAGACTTCTTCAGACGGCATACCTTGGTGGGATCAGCTGAAACCTAGAGGCAAACACATATAGACTTCTTCATCCAAATTGCAATATAAGAACGCGTTGTTAATGTCTAGCTGATGAAGTTCCCGTCCTTTGGCGACGGCCACAGATAAGAAGATCCACACACTTGTCATTTTAGCAACTGGAGCAAACGTTTCATTGTAGTTGAACCTTTCAACCTGGTGGTCGCCACGAATAACCAATCATGCCTTGTAGCGCTGAATGCTCCCATCTGCATTATACTTGACGCGATAGACCCATTTACAACTTATGGGCTTTTTGCCCACTGGGAGATCCTTAAGCAACCAAGTATCATTCTTTTCTAAAACCTCAATCTCTTCAGCCATGGCTTGATGCCACTTTAGATCTTTTATAGCTTTATGAAAATCTGTGGGCTCAACAACCCTGGTTAGAGCAGCTAAAAATTGTTGATATAAAGGCGAAAATTTAGTAGATGCGACATAATTTGCTAAAGGATATCGCGTACTTGAGGATCCTTTTGAATGTGGGATAGCGAAGGAGGAGGAGTCTTTGAGGACTGGATCAGTGGGCCGTACATTATAGCACAAGTAGTCATTGTACTTTGCAGGCTTTGTACTGGGCCGGCCCATCCACCGCAGGGACGTGTGAGGGCCGATGGGCCGAGGCTCCACCACCAGCTTGTGGCGCTGCAAGCCACCCGGGGTCTGGGCCACCCTCAGTTGTGGCTATGGGCTGCTCAAGTGGTGTGGGCTAGGCCGAGGGCATGCTGAACTGGGCTGAGCGTTCTCAGCATCTGCATGGTTGGCTAGGCTAGTTTTTGGGCCAGAGTTGGGCCCAAGCTGGCCATGGAAATTGCCAGGCCCGAAACTCCCCCTCTCACAAGCGGTGGGTGGAACTGTGGGCTGTGGCACTGGGCTATCTTCAGGGGGAAGCTTGAGTGGCTGATCTGAAAGGCAGGAAGGCACCAAGTCAGTGTCATCAAAGGTGAGCAGACTGGGAGGATTAGGTGTGGAAGAGTAGGGTGCTTAGGTGGAACTCATGGCATAGTGAAAAATGTTTTCATGAAATATAGCATCTCGGGACACAAAAAATTCTTGGGTTTCTAGATCAAACACTTTCCAGCCCTTTTGTCCAAAAGGGTAACCCAAAAATACACACTTTCTCCCCTCGGTGTAAACTTGTCCTTGATTCTTTTATTTTGTGCAAAGCATAATGTCCTAAAAACTTTAATATGGTCATAAGAGGGCCTCTATTTTATAGAGAACCTCAAATGGGGTTTCTCCCTGCAAAACCTTACTTGGTGTGCGATTAATGAGATGCATGGTTGCTAGCACACACTCTCCCCAGATAGGCAAATTGGCTTGGAAGAGGAGGGCACTTGCTACATTTAGGACATGTCTATGCTTGCACTTGACTCTACCTATTTGTTGTGGAGTTTTGACACAACTACTTTGGCATAGAATGCATGGTCATGGTAAAAGCGTTGCATTGGTTTAGATGTGAATTCCAACCCATTATCACTTTGCACAATTTTGACACTGGTTTCAAATTGGTTTTTGATCATGGTTATAAACTCCCTCAAAAAATGGCTTGTCTCCCCCTTATCAACCACTAAATAGGCCCAAGTAGCCCGACTCGCATCATCCACTATAGTGAAAAAATAATGGGCTCCGTTAGACGAGGATTCTCGATACGGTCGCCAAATATCACAATGAATAAGTTGAAAAATCCTTTCAGCTTTACTAGAACTCAAGGGGAAACAATTCCTGGTTTGCTTTGTACAGTAGCAAGTTTCACATACATCTTCTTTTCTTTTATCAAACTTTATTTGTAAACTACTAGATAAATAGGATAAAACTTCATATGAAGGGTGCCCTAGTCTTCTATGCCATAAGTCAATGGAACTGACCACATTCACTCGCCTTTCTTCCACTGATCCCTCTGTGAAGAAGTAGGCTCCTCCGCTTTGCTTACCCACACCAATCGAAGTCCTCAAAATACGGTCCTGCAAGGCATAAAAATCATCATAAAAAGTCACACTACAATTTAGTTCCTTACATAATTTGGCAATGGATACATGATTGCACTTAAGATAAGGAACATATAAAACTTTATTAAGTTTGATCCGTTCACCCAACACCGCGGGCCCCTCTTAGCTTGCTAGGGTGTGCGTCCCGTTTGGCATTCCTATAGCAATTGAGTCAATTTTCTTGATTTCTTGAATTAGGTCCAAGTCTTCCGTCATGTGGCTTGACGCTCTACTATCAAACATCCAAGGCATATTACCTAAAATTTTCTTAAAACCGCGTTTTGGGCTCTCTATGAGGCTGAGTAATTTCTGTAGTTGATCTTGGGTCAGACCTGGAATGGTTGCTGCGGCTGTTGGGCGGTGATTTACTGCTGGGCCATGACCTGCTGAGTTGGTTGGGCCTAAGGAAGTTGCTGGGCCAAACTCTGCTGTGCCGCAAGTTGCTAGGCTTTCGTTTTGGGCCTGAACCGAGTGAGCGGTCTCATGCCCGCACCCACGTCCACCGTTTCTACCTCCTCGGTTTACTTGGCCACCACCTCGGCTGCCTCGCCCTCAGCCACGGCTGCCCCAGTTTGGTGGATAGCCAATGATTTCATAACAGTTCGCCTCATCATGTCCATACCGACTACAGTGCCTACAAGTTGGCCTTTCATTTGTGTGTTCTCTCGCCGCAAAAGCCACCATATTTTCTAATCGATTATCTCTTCCTATCATGACTCTTCCATGATTTTTCTCTTGTGTCACCATATTAAATATGACATCGAGATTAGGTAACGGGTCAAGTGCCAAAATTTGACTGTGAATAGTTGAGAATGCCTCGTCGTTTAATCCCATCAAAAACTGATGGGTTTTTGTTGTCCTTTTTTTAATTCAATAACCGCAAGTGCACGGTGCCAGTTGTAGCCAGCAACGGCAAGTACGGGTCGTATCCACAGGGAACTTGGTTTCAATCACTGAATCCAACCCTTAATACTCACTTTAGGCTAGAATCTGGTAGAATGGGTCTTCGAGTAGAAGTTAACTATATTAAATCTAAAGTTATTGGTTTTTTATCTAAATCAATGATGACAAGGGTCTTAGATTTGGGGTTCACCGTACTTTGATGCTCTTAGGATTGTAATCTAGGTCCTGTGAATCTGCCTACAAGATGACTGAAATGGAATGGTTACAAATTAAGCGCGTCTACGCCTTCTCTCAAAGGTCATTAGACTGGTCAAGTTAACCTAGCTATCTATTTTTATGAAACTGGAGTCGCAAGACCACAAGATTATATAACTCTTAACTCCCAATTGAAACCCTAACTATTTTCATGTTAAGAAATTCAATTGCTCGCAAAACCGCTCTAAGAAAAGGACTTAACTTTCGTTAATCTCCTAAACTCTAATTACGAACATGAATACAACCCTTTCAGGCAATTCATCGAATACCTGGCGCGCTAAGCGAGAGTTCAATTATAACATAGGCAACAATTCACAGAAACCTAGAACGTTAATCCAAATCACATCAAAGGGGCTACGCCCAATCCAAGACAAGAAATTTAGCCGCTAAACATCATTCTAATTGCAATTGCCATCAAGCAAGCGAACATGTTCAAAGGTATCAACTTTGAATTAAAAACGCAAAGGTAAAGGTAAAGAATTGTACTCTGTGCAATTAGCGTCAACAATCTGCTGAAAGAAAAACCCAATGCTATCAATCCAATGCCTTTAATACAATCACAATCAATCCTAATTCTCTAAACCCTAATCGCGTTTTTCGAGAGAGAAAAAGTTGAGAGAAATTCAAAACTAAAAAACTGTCCTCATTCCAACGCGAAAACGCGACTTAGCGAAGATGACTAAAGTGGCACGGTCGTGCCAAGCGGCACGGTGTGACCGTGCTACTTTGCTGTCTCGCGAGCTTCAGTTTTCTTATGTGGCACGGTCAGCCTGCATGGCATGGTGACAACGTGCCACCCTCTTTTGGCCTGAAATCCTCCCTTTTAGCTCCTGTTTGGCGCGACATTAGCTTGTTTTCCTAATTTCTTCCAGTGTAACCCCTGAAAATATAAAAACACACTTTTAAGTAGATTTTAGGTGAAGAATGACTAATCAACCTCTAAACTCTAGGGATTTTACTAGAAAACGCCACGATGAGAGGTAAAAATCATGCCCAAAAGTGTGTAAAATAAAGGTTTATCAAATCCCCCATGCTTATCTCTTGCTTGTCCCCAAGCAAGACTTAAAGCATGAATGAACAGCAAGGGGGGTCGATGACCTCTAGCAAACCGCCATCCTCAGGCAAGGCCAAAGGGATCAGTTGAATCGAGCATAGGAGCGCATAGCTAGCGGAATGCTTTGAGGCCAAACACAATTTCCAAACTCATTTCAAATCATTGGGAAGACCACATGTTCAAGTTAGCATACCGTGAAACCATATCACCCCCCGCTCAATCAAGACGCATCCAAATAAGTAGTGGGCAAGAAGGTTTGGCAGTGACTCTCATAGGGGGGAAACAAAGTACTGCGCTCTCTCACATGTGTTTAAGATATAAGGAGGTTCACTCAACTCTCTTCCATTCGAACAAACTGCCATAGGCTTGGTCGGATTCTCAATTCTCCACCGCGAAGATGCAGTATGCAAAACAAAAATCAAGAGGACTTCCCAGGGCTGCAACATGGTCAAAGGCATAGGCAGGAGGGGGACAAACAATTTGGGAATTGAGAGCCGACAACCAAAGCCAATGAGCAACTGATAACTGAACCAATTACCCCGCACATTTCTCCAAAGCACAAGAAGAATACACCCTTAACCAAATGGATCATCGGGAATGAATCATGCCAGAGAGACTTATTCATCACTTCCTTTCTCTCTTCTCTCCCTTTTTTTTTATATATAGAGGGAAAACCAACAAGTTTTTCTTTGTTTTTCACCCCCTTTTTTTTTTTTTGAAAAAGGAAGTGAACGATTGGCATGCGCAATAATTATACATTCAATCCCCAATGACACCCATGACACATCTATGCATATACCAACACAAACCACAAATTTTGCACAACATCCAAAACTACCCCACTGGCTTTGGCTTAAAGGTATGAGATGTGTTTAGGCCAAGTAGCTGATAGTGAGGGTTCACAACAAAAACGGGCAAGGCTCAAAGGGGTAGCAAGGAGTCGAAACATTCAACCATGGGTGGCATATTTGGCTATGTAGCTCAGAAAAACAAATGAATGCCTCTATCACCTTATCGTCATGCACCTGCTGAATGCAATTTCGAAGAGAATCAAACCAAGTTCTAGAGATGTAGTCATGGAAGAGACACTCAAGAAAGAAAATGTGAGACTAAATTGATGAATTAGTCTGTAGGCTCAAAATCTCACAGGTCACACTACCAAACAATGCCACTAACCCCAAGGATGTCCTACTTAAAAGGATTAATCAATCATGACGAGGGGGTTTCAAGGGCACCACGAATGCGAACCAAACGATGTGGTCAAAACATTTTCAAAATCATCAATCCAACACATTTTGCCACAAAGAACCCACAAGTATACACAACCATGTCAATCAACTGATTCACAATGCCTTGGCCATCATCATAGGAAGGGTTTTCAAAACCTTTTTTTTTTTTGTTTTAAATGACGAAAACAATAAATCACCCTAAGCAGCCAAGGAGTAAATAAATAAAGAGTAGAGTTGGAAGAATTACCTCGCAGTCTTGTGGAGCTCCACTCAACGAATGTCCACTTTTAGGCCAATGGGTTAGAAAATAAAATATATACAGTGCATTACCTATCTATATGCGCTATCCTACATGCTTTGCTAAATGGATGAATAAAAAGGAAACTAATGCACCCTAAGCATGCTGCTAAACTACCTAAAGTGTCAAATGCAATGAAACATATACAATGTATACAGTGCACCCCACTAAATAGAATCCCCCCATGCTTAGACCCTTCATTGTCCTCAATGAAAATACGATGCGCAAAAAAAAGAAGGGGAAGGGGGAAAACACGAACAGTCACTGGGTGCCGTCGGGCCCTGGAGGGGGCCAGAAGTGCGGTGGAAATGGGTGGAATGTGGAGGGAGCATAGGATGGGAAGGATGAGGAGCTACCCTGACCGCCCTAAAAGGAGCGTAAACGCTCCTCCATCTGTCGAATAGACTCCGACTGGCGCCAGAGTAGCTCGTTCGTCCTCCGACGTTCCTCATACTCGCGGGCCTCCCTCATGGCCCGTTCCTCCTCTCTCTGAATCCGACGCTGCACCCTCTCCTCCTGGCGGTCAACGAAACCGCGAAAATAGGAGACTCCCTCCTCAATGGAGTCCATGCGCCCAGAAATGCGCCCTATGTCGGCACGCATGCCGGTAAAACCCTCCCGAAGCCCAGAAACCTCCATTTGGAGGGTGGAGAAAGACTGGAGAAAGGCAGGATCGAGCGGCATGTAGGCCGCTGAGGAAGAAGTCGCGCCCATCTCATGTGGGAATGGTGGGTGAAGGGGTGGTGGAGGCGGCGGGATAGTCGCCTCCGCAGCAAGGTGGTCCTCGGGCTCTCCTTGGCCTGCATCAATATCGTCCCCCCCTCCTCCTCATCAGACGCCTCATCATCATCCTCATCGTCCCCCTCATCGACCTCAAGGTCCTCATCAGCTGCCAACTGCTCTGCCCGAGGGAGAACAGTTGCCCTAATAATCCTCCGGTCGCAATTCCAATTTCTTTTATTGGCGACCGTGGTCCGCTCAATAGTGGGAAGGGTGAAAAGGATGGTTTTATGGTGGGGGTAACGAATGGTGTCACCTCGAGTGTCAATAATGTGCATGTGATGAAGTGTAACAAGGTCAAGGTGACCACCTAGAAAATGGGGCTCGAGAGTAGAGAGTCTCGAGCTGTAGCCTAAGGCAATAGCAATGGCGGTAATAGTACCGCCAACGCTAAGGACATTTCGGTTACTGGGCTTGGCTACCTCCGCCAAGTGGCAGATTATGAAGGCCCCCGTGTCAATAGGGGTACCTGACAGGGCACACCAAATAATAAACAGTTCGGCCTTCCGACAACCGTTCTGGTTGTCGTTGCGGCCGAAAACAATGTTCGCCGTGAGGCGCTGAAGGTACCGAATATTAATATTGCAAATATCAGTAGCCTTGGCCTGTCGAGGGTCAAAGACCCTAGGTTGCCCCCACCTAGTAGTATATGCTTTCCGTTTGGAGCAAGTGATGCTCAACCAAACGGGGTCAGGTCGCCACAAAGAGGGTACGTCCCTATACGCCCCATCGACCACCGGGAGTCGTAAAAGATCAGTAAACATTCTCAAACTCATCCGGTGATCAACGTTAAACAGTCAAAAGTAAATTGCGACTTCCTGACCATTAAAGCAACCATCCCAATCAACAGTCAGGGAACTCAAAAACTCTACCATTAGGCGGTCATAGGATGTGCATTGCATGATTATGTATTCAGTCCATCCTAACCGACCAACGAGAGTCAACAAATCATCTAACAGTCCCAACAAACGCAAGGAATCAGCATGAAAAAATTTTTGTTCACTAGTGTTCCTAGTGACTAACAGTTCATAGCGGGACTTCTGTTCATTGGTCGCAAACTGTAAACCTCTAGTGCTAGCAGGTAAAATCAGCGGGTAAGCTTCTTTCGCACCTTTAGCAGAAGCAGGCACAGTTGAAGAAGAGGTTGGCCTTGAGGATTTCTTGGGCTGAGATGGAACCCTTGAAGATTCTCCTGCTCGTTTCTTGCCCATAGTAGTATTCAGCAACAGATCGGGGCTAAAAATGTGAGGAGGATGCTAGGAATGGAAAAAGGAGACTAATTTCTATCTCTACCACCTTCAACCTCAACAATGGAGGTTAGGGTTGTAGAGAGAGAAAGTTAGTGTGAGAGGGGATAAATTGGAGATGAAAAGGTGGGCAATTTGGAGAGGAAAGTGAAAGGGAGTGAGGGAAAGTGAAGGAATTGAGAAAATTTGCAAGAAAGGGAGAGAATGTGAAGGTTGGAAAGGGGAGGTATGGTGAGAGAGAGAGAGAGAGGGGTTTTCGAATGGGTAGAGAGAGAAAAGGGGGAAGCTGAATGGAGGAAGAAGAAGGAGGAAGAAGAAATCGGCCTTTTGGCCGATTTTTAATATCGCACGGTCGTGCCAACCGGCACGGTATGACCGTGCCTCGCTACGGTATGTTGCAGAAAAAACAGTTTTGGCACGGTCGTGCCTACAGGCACGGTGTGACCGTGCCAAATTGCTGGTCAATGGCTCGTGGGTTTTCTTCTTTTTTTTTTTTTTTTTCGGGAAAGCAATAAAGCTTGGGTTGCCTCTCAAGAAGCGCTTGTTTTAGGTCCCGAGCTTGACCGTTAGGGTCCCTAAGAAGGAGAGACATCGTGGAGAGCACATGCGACTTTCCCCTCAAGAGACTCACCGGCAATGTAAGGTTTCAAGTGGGACCCGTTCACCTTGAACGAACCGGTGGTTTCATTGCCTATTTCGATGGCCCCATATGGGTAGACTTTAAACACCTTAAAAGGGCCCGACCATCGAGAGCGAAGTTTTCCGGGGAAAAGCTTCAAGCGGGAATTGAAGAGTAGGACTAAGTCACCTTCCCGAAACTCGCGGCGATTGATAAACTTGTCATGCCACCGCTTAGTTCGCTCCTTATAGAGCCAAGAACTGTTATAGGCATCCAGGCGGATTTCCTCGAGTTCGTTTAGCTGCAACATCCTCTTCTCCCCCGCGGACTTCAAGTCAAAATTGAAGTACTTAATGGCCCAGTAAGCCTGATGTTCCAGTTCCACAGGGAGGTGGCAGGGCTTGCCATAGACAAGGCGAAAGGGGGTGGTACCTATTGGGGTCTTGAAAGCAATGCAATAGGCCCAAAGTGCGTCATCGAGCTTATCCACCCAGTCCTTTCGCGATCACGCGACTGTTTTCTCCAAAATGACCTTGATTTCACGATTTGAGATCTCCACTTGGCCGCTAGTCTGAGGGTGATAGCTAAGCCCAAATTTATGATACACCCCATACTTCTTCAATAGAGCTTCCAATCTCTTCTGTACAAAGTGAGGGCCATTGTCACTGATTATGACCCTCGGGACTCCAAAACGTGGGAATATAATCCTCTTGAAAAGCTTCGTCACAACCCTGGAGTCATTAGTGGGACTAGCCACCGCCTCCACCCACTTGGAGACGTAGTCTACTGCGACAAGGATGTATTTATTACCTCTTGAAGACGGGAAAGGACCATGAAGTCGATCCCCCACACATCGAAAATCTCCACTTCCAGGATGAAATTGAGAGGCATTTCATTCCTCCTGGATAGATTCCCGGTCCGCTGACAGCGGTCGCAGGACCGAACATATGCGTACACATCCTTGAAAAGGGATGGCCAAAAGAAGCCAGCTTGGAGTATTCGGGCTGCAGTTTTGGAGGCACTGGCATGCCCTCCACTTGGAGAGTCGTGACAATGAGAAATCACGCTCTGAACCTCTTCCTCAGGGAGGCAACGCCTGTAGATCCCATCTTTGCATAGCTTGTACAAGAAAGGTTCTTCCCAGAAGTGAGACCTGATGTCATAGAAGAATTTCTTCTTCTGGTGAGAGGATAGGTCATGTGGTATGACTCCCGAGGCCAGGTAATTGGCGATGTCAGCGAACCAAGGGGCTTGCCTCGATGAGAGGGCCAAGAGATGCTCGTCAGGGAAAGCATCATCAATAGGAGTGTCATGGCTCTCAACAACGACCCTGGAAAGATGATCGGCCACGACATTCTCGGCCCCTGCCTTGTCTTTGATCTCCAGATCAAACTCCTGGAGCAGCAAAATCCATCGTATAAGACGGGGTTTGGCATCTTTCTTCTGAAGGAGATACTTGAGTGCAGAGTGGTCAGTGTACACAACGACCTTGGAGCATAGGAGGTAGGGGCGGAACTTCTCGATCGCGTACACGACCGCAAGCAACTCCTTCTCAGTTGTGGTATAATGCTGTTGGGCCTCATCCAGGGTTCTGCTAGCGTAGTAGATCACTACGGGCTTCTTGTCCTTCCTTTGCCCCAAAACGGCCCCTACCGCATGGTCGCTGGCGTCACACATGACCTCAAATGGGAGGTCCCAGTCTGGCGGTTGTATGATAGGGGCGGAAATCAGTGCCTGCTTGATCCTGCAAAAAGACTCAAGGCACTCATCAGTAAAGACAAACGGGGCATCTTTGGTGAGCAGCTGAGTAAGAGGTTTGGCGATCTTAGAGAAATCCTTGATAAAGCGGCGGTAGAACCCCGCATGACCAAGGAAACTCCGCACCCCCTTTACCGAAGTAGGAGGGGACAATCGCTCGATAACCTCAACTTTAGCCCTGTCCACCTCAATGCCCCTAGCAGATATAACATGGCCCAACACTACTCCCTCCTGCACCATAAAGTGACATTTCTCCCAATTCAATACTAGATTGACTTCCTCACATCGATGGAGTACCCGGGTTAAATTTTTCAAACAAAGGGCGTAGGTACCTCCATAGACAGAGAAGTCATCCATAAACACCTCCATAATGTTCTCTATGAGATCAGAGAATATAGCAGTCATGCAGCGTTGAAAGGTGACGGGGGCATTACATAAACCGAATGGCATCCTTCGATATGCGAAGGTGCCATACGGGCACGTGAAGGTTGTTTTTTCTTGGTCATCAGGATGGATAGGGATTTGAAAGAACCCCGAATAGCCATCCAGATAACAGAAGAAAGAGTGTCTTGCCAACCTTTCCAACATCTGGTCAATGAAGGGAAGAGGGAAATGATCTTTCCGGGTGGCTTGATTTAATCGGCGATAATCAATACACATTCGCCACCTGGTAACAGTCCTAGTAGAAATGAGTTCATCGCGCTCATTCTTTATAACAGTCATGCCTCCCTTTTTAGGAACTACCTGGACTGGGCTCACCCACTCACTATCAGAGATAGGGTAGATAATCCCAGCATCAAGTAGTTTAAGGATTTCCTTTTTGACAACCTCTTGCATGTTTGGATTTAATCGATGTTGAGGTTGTCGAGAGGGGTGGTGACCGTCATCGAGAAAGATGCGGTGCATGCAAAACGTAGGACTAAGTCCTCGAATATCATCAATACTATACCCGATGGCACCCCTATGCTTACGAAGCACATCCAACAGTTGTTCCAACTGGGGGCCATCTAGGTTAGCGTTGACAATAACAGGACATCGACGGGAAGGGTCCAGAAAAGCGTATCTGAGATGGGAAGGTAGAGGTTTTAATTCTATCTTCGTGGGGCCCTCCTCTTGCTCCTTGGAGACTGGCTCTTCTAGACTGAGGAGCTCTCTATGGGACCGCCTAGGCAAATAGGCGGTAGATGTGTCAAAGAGTTGGGCATACTCCTCCTTCTCATCCGAGCTCGAGGCACTGGCATGACAGTCGAGTAGAGCAGCCTCTAATGGGTCTTCCGCAAAAGAACCAATCTGGCCCTCCTCATTAAGGGCCTTCTCAAGGACATCGACTCTGCAGCAAGAGTCACCTGAAATGGGGGAGGTCATGGCTTGTGGTAAGCTGAATTCTACCTTCTCATCACCCACTTGAAGGGTTAACTTGCCGTTCTTCACATCTATCATAGCCCCTGCAGTGGCTAAAAAGGGCCTTCCCAGTATGATAGGGATGCGGGAGTCTTCCTCTATCTCCATAACTACGAAATCGCATGGGATGAAGAACTTCCCCACTTGCAATGGGACATCCTCAAGGACGCCAAGGGGATATTTCACTGAACGATCAGCCAGCTGCAGGGAAATAGTGGTGGGTTTTAGCTCACCCACTTGCAGCTTCTCACAGATAGAAAATGGCATAAGGCTCACACTGGCCCAAGGTCACATAATGCCCTGCTAATAGTTATGCCCCCAACAGAACAGGGGATGGAGAAACTCCCTGGATCTAATAGCTTAGGGGGAAGCTTGTTCTGAATAATTGCACTACACTCTTCAGTCAGAGACACAATGGCGTTCTCGAGTAACTTTCCCTTATTGGAGAGCAAATCTTTCAGGAATTTGGCATAGGAGGGCATGTCGGTAATGGCCTCCAGAAAAGGGATGTTGATATGGAACTTCTTAAGCATCTCGAGGAACTTGCCGTACTTGTGTTCCTCCCTAGCCTTTATTAGCCTCTGGGGATATGGGACAGGTGGTTTGTAAGGCTTCGCCTGGAGGGTAATACCTTCTGTTGTGACCTCCTTAGGCTTATCATTCGGAACCTCCTCACTCACAGCATCACTAGAGGTTACCTTGATGACCTCATCCCCATTTTTAATCTCATGTTGTTCTTCCCTCATGGGCATTGGGGGACCTTCCAACTCCCTTCCGCTTCGCAGTGTGATTGCATTCATCTGACCCTTGGGGTTGGTCTCAGATTGACCTGGTAAGTGGCCCTGGGGTCTAGACAAATGGTTCACTTGCTGCGCAATTTGAGCGATCTGGTTGTCCATCATCTTTTGGTGAGTGGCCATAGAATCAAACTTGGAGTTCAACTAGTTGACCGACTCACTGAGTACCTCATTGGTCTTCGTTTGAGTAGCTATAAATCGCTCCATGAGGCTTTCTAGATTGGACTTGGATTGTTGTTGGGGAGGTTGTTGGGGTGTTTGTTGAGGGGCTTGGGCATAAGGGGCCTTGTGTTGGAAACCAGGAGGTTGAGGTTGAGATTGAGAAGGGTTGGGAGGCATGGGGTTGTTGTTGCGGTAGGAGAAATTAGGATGATTTCTCCAACCGGGGTTGTATGTGTTTGAGTAGGGGTTGTTTTGTGGGCGCTGGCCATATGTTTGCATTGCATTGGCCTGCTCAGCGCCTGGGAAAGCGGTTTGGCATTCAGCAGCCATGTGGCCTTGGATGCCACAAATCTCACAAAGTGCCCCGACCTCAAACATAGCAACTAGATGAACCTCCCATTGAACTCCCCGAAGGAGTTCCAAGCCTGTCAAAACGCTGCGCGAAGGCATCAACCTTGCTAGCTAGCAAGTCCACAGCGTCGACTCCATATACCCCACTTGCCTTCTTCGGGGTTGCCCTCTCATTGGACCAGTGATAATTGTTGGCGGCCATATCCTCAAGTAAAGCCTTGGCCACCTCAATAGATTTCCCCATCAGTGCCCCACCAGCAGCAGCATCAATAGACATCTTCAGGGTCTGGTCCAGACCATTGTAAAAGGTCTGGATGAGGAGCCAGTCAGGGACTCCATGATGTGGACACTGGCGCTGTAAGTCCTTAAATTGTTCCCACGCCTCATATAAAGATTCACTGTGCAGCTGGGCAAAGGAAGTGATGTCGGCTCGCAGCTTGGCCGTCTTCCCAGGTGGGAAGTATTTGCTCAGGAAGGCTTTAGAGAGTGCGTCCCAGGTAGCAAAAGCATTGGGCTCCTCATTTTGGAGCCAATCTCTGGCTCTATCCCGCAGAGAGAAAGGGAAGAGCCTCAGGCGGATGGCGTCGGTGGGGACCCCATTAAGTTTAATGGTATCACACTTCGCAAGGAAATTGCGAAGGTGCATGTTGGGGTTCTCAGAAGGGTGCCCACCAAACTGGTCTCGCTCCACCAGCGAGATTAGGGTGGGGCGCAGCTCAAAATTGTTGACCTCGACCGCGGGGTTCACTATAGAGGAAGTGATACCCGACGACTGAGGCATAGCATAATCTCTCAGAACTCTGTTGTCTTGCGCTGCCATGGTAGATGCTGCTTGCTTCTTTCTGCGTGCGCCGCTTTGCTTGCGAGCAGTAGCTTCGATTTCAGGATTCAAGGGAAGCAAATTGTGACTCCCCTGACTGCGCCTGTGCATACAAAGCCAAAAACTATACCAAGCGTAAGCAAGCTCAAGCAAGGGTAAAAGCAAGCAGGGTGGAAAGAGAAGAAAAAGAGAAGAAAGAGCCTAATCGCAAGTTTAATAGTCGGTTCCAATGTTAAAACAAACAAGTTCCCCGGCAACGGCGCCAAAAACTTGTTGTCCCTTTTTTAATTCAATAACCGCAAGTGCACGGTGCCAGTTGTAGCCAGCAATGGCAAGTACGGGTCGTATCCACAGGGAACTTGGTTTCAATCACTGAATCCACCCCTTAATACTCACTTTAGGCTAGAATCTGGTAGAATGGGTCTTCGAGTAGAAGTTAACTATATTAAATCTAAAGTTATTGGTTTTTTATCTAAATCAATGATGACAAGGGTCTTAGATTTGGGGTTCACCGCACTTTGATGCTCTTAGGATTGTAATCTAGGTCCTGTGAATCTGCCTACAAGATGACTGAAATGGAATGGTTACAAATTAAGCGCGTCTACGCCTTCTCTCAAAGGTCATTAGACTGGTCAAGTTACCCTAGCTATCTATTTTCATGAAACTGGAGTTGCAAGACCACAAGATTATATAACTCTTAACTCCCAATTTAAACCCTAACTATTTTCATGTTAAGAAATTCAATTGCTCGCAAAACCGCTCTAAGAAAAGGACTTAACTTTCGTTAATCTCCTAAACTCTAATTACGAACATGAATACAACCCTTTCAAGCAATTCATCGAATACCTGGCGCGCTAAGCGAGAGTTCAATTATAACATAGGCAACAATTCACAGAAACCTAGAACGTTAATCCAAATCACATCAAAGGGGCTACGCCCAATCCAAGACAAGAAATTTAGCCGCTAAACATCATTCTAATTGCAATTGCCATCAAGCAAGCGAACATGTTCAAAGGTATCAACTTTGAATTAAAAATGCAAAGGTAAAGGTAAAGAATTGTACTATGTGCAATTAGCGTCAACAATCTGCTGAAAGAAAAACCTAATGCTATCAATCCAATGCCTTCAATACAATCACAATCAATCCTAATTCTCTAAACCCTAATCGCGTTTTTCGAGAGAGAAAAAGTTGAGAGAAATTCAAAACTAAAAAACTGTCCTCATTCCAACGCGAAAACGCGACTTAGCGAAGATGACTAAAGTGGCACGGTCGTGCCAAGCGGCACGGTGTGACCGTGCCACTTTGCTGTCTCGCGAGCTTCAGTTTTCTTATGCGGCACGGTCAGCCTGCATGGCATGGTGACACCGTGCCACCCTCTTTTGGCCTGAAATCCTCCCTTTTAGCTCCTGTTTGGCGCGACATTAGCTTGTTTTCCTCATTTCTTCCAGTGTAACCCCTGAAAATATAAAGACACACTTTTAAGTAGATTTTAGGTGAAGAATGACTAATCAACCTCTAAACTCTAGGCATTTTACTAGAAAACGCCACGATGAGAGGTAAAAATCATGCCCAAAAGTGTGTAAAATAAAGGTTTATCAGTTTTCTCCTCTTGCGCCATCTTCGTGATTCTACTCCTGATTTTGCACTCGCACTTACCACATGTGCATTGTGGTACTTTAGCATAATTCTCCAGTTCACTCCACATCCCCATCAGTTTTGAATAAAATTCCACGACCTCTAGACTGCCTTGTTTACATGCTACAAGGTCAATCTTGAGTTGATGGATTTTAGGGGTGTTAGCTACGGTATAATGCTTACGCAGATTTTCCTACATCTCGTAAGCTGTTTCAGCGTAAGCCACACTGGTATGCAGTTTTGGATCAATAACATTGATGATCCAAGAACAGATCATGGAGTTGACCACCTCCCATGCATTCAACTCACTCAAATCTTCTCCCTTTTGTGATGTTGGCTTAGTTAAGGTTCCTTCCATGAACCCTAACTTATTTTTGGATTTTAAAGTTGTTCTCACAGCCTTCTGCCATAGCTCATAATTTTTCCCATTGAAGATCACTGAAGTAATTGTGACTCTAGGACCTTCTGATGGGTGAAGATAGTATGGCGACTGATTTTCAATTACAAACCCTTTTCCCACACTCATAGCTCTGATACCATGTAGAAATCGGTTGAAAGAAAATTGAGGAAAAGTGAATAGAGGAAACCCTTGGCCGTGGGTTTGCTAAGGCCAAAATTATGCTATTAATTTTCCATGCATGTCACGTTGCCATGGCTATGATTTTTATACATCAGAAACCCTAGTGTTCTCTAACTTGGAAAGCAAGAAACAAATTTTACCTAAATACAAATCTCCGTGCCTTAGCAGAATTAGATTTTAATGCAAACATTGATGGAGAAGATAAGGAGAAAGGTTTCCTAACCCCAAATGAGGAGAATATTGCGGAGATTGGGGGTCATAATAAAGAAAATTGCTATAAAGGGACTCAAGAGGTGGACATGATCCTGGAGACATGTGAAGACAGCAACACATCAGACCCAGCGGCCCCACGTGAACACTCAGTTAAGGCCCAGTTCTAGATGCCTTAACCCAGTCGAAGCCTACAATGCAATAGCCCAAACTGATGACGTGTACAAGGATGGTGTAACATTCCCTTATAGGGTAACTCATGTATGAGTCTGAGGCCAAATAAAGGACCATAATAGGTCCATGGGTGAAGCCCTACATAGGATAATAGAAATGAATCACACCAACAAATGAATCACTAAGGTGGAGTGTTCTCTAGTGTAAGTCCCCCTATGAGTAGAAAGGACGGGATCCCTTCCCTACACTGGGGCTTTGGACATAAACCCGAATGTGAGACAATTGATAGAAAGGGTGCTGGGGCTAGAACAGGGTGGAAATGAATCCCATACAGGCAGAAGTGGAGCCACTAGAAATGTAGGAAATGGGGCATGAGATGACATGCAAGTAATGCACAGCCAAAGCTTGTCGCATGAGCCACTAGGCCAACGACCATAATATTCTAAGTTAATATTGATGTATGGAGCGAATGTTGCATGAAAGAATGATTACACTACAAAGGAATCGCCTAGTCATGCTAATGTAAAAATGAAGGTGCGAAATGTTCGAGGGGCTGGAAATCGGGAATTCCTTAACACTCTAAAAGAACATATCTGTATGCAGGAGCCTCATGTTGTATCACTGCTCGAAACACATATCAATGGTACTAGAGTAGATGAGATATGTGATAAAATCGGTCTTTAGGGACATTACCGAGTGGAAGCACAGGGATTCCAAGGTGGCATTTGGGTGCTATGGAATACTGACAAGGTCAACCTCACGCTTGTGTCTGCACACCAACAATTTATCATTATAAAAGTCAAGATGAAGGGCACACGACCCTGGCTTTTCGCAGCGATATATGTAAGCCCTACTCAACAGTTAAGAAAGGAATTGTGGGCTATAGTAATCCAGTTTGCTCACTCAACAGAGTCCGCTCGGATGTTAGTCAGTGATTATAATAAAACCCGGTCACTTGATGAACGAGATCACGGAGGTCATGACATGAACAAAAGGTGCATTTTGTTCGCTAACTGGATTGAAAATAATGGCCTAATAGATTTAGGCTTTTTAGGACCTCGATTTACTTGGGTTAGAGGTAACACTTATGATACAAGCAAAAGTGCCAAACTAGACAGGGCCTTGTGCAACATGAGTTGGAGGTCACGATTCCCAGAGGGGTCAGTCCGACACTTGATCTGGTGCTATTCAGATCACTGTTCTATTCTCATAAGCACGAATGGGTTTGCTCCATTATCAAAAAATGCTAAACGATTTCGATTTGAAGTGGCTTGGACCTCACATACTCAATGTAAGGAGTTCCCAAAATCACATTGGAAGGAGAATCTACCTCTAGTATAGCCTTAGGGAATTTAGCAGAGGATCTGATGAAGTGGAACAAGGAGGCATTTAGTAACTTATTCCCCAAAAAAAGGACTTGGGCCCGATTGGAAGGAGTGCAAAAACAACTAGGTCACAGTGGTCAAGGCACTTAATGAAGCTAGAGGTCAGACTACGTAGGGAACTTGAAGAAACCCTTAACTAGATTAAACTTTTATGGTTTCAAAACTCCTGGGTCGATGCCATCCGAGACGGTGAACGGAATACGAGATATTTTCACCTATGCACGGTCATAAATGGGAAGCATAACCGAATCGAATTGCTCTAGAATAATGAGGGCTCATGGATCGCTGACCCGACTCTTATTAAGAAGATGGTAGTTGAGCACTTTGCCAATCTATATACAGACCCACTATCAACAAATAATGCAAATGATCTTGCGTAAGATCATTTTCCCCGACTTAGCCCAGAGATGTATACATACTTGGCCAAACCCTTCTCCCTAAGTGATGTCTGGGCTGCAATATCCTCTATGGGCCATTTAAAGCTCGTGACCTAGATGGTTACCAAGCATTATTTTATCAAAGGTATTAGAATCTTGTTGGCAATAGTGTATGTACAATGGCATTGCAAGTTACAAGGCCAAGCGCTGCCAGAGAATTTAAATAGCATCTTCCTTGCTCTTATCCCAAAAGTTGAGAACCCACACTTGCCTTCCCATTTTCAGCCGATAAGCGTCTGCAATGTTGCATATAAAATCATCACAAAGACTACTGTGCAACGAATTAGATAGGCCTTTCCCGATCTCATCTCACCTACACAGGTAAACTTCGTGTCGGGACAAATGATTGGGGATAATATTGTGATTATGCAAGAAATTCTTTACACGATGAGACATATAAAGGGAAAAGGAGCTTGATGGTTATATAAGTAGATTTAGAGAAAGCATATGACACATTAAAATGGAATGGAGATGTGTATCCCTCAAAATTTAATTGTGGTCATCATGATGTGCATATCTACATGCTCAATGAGGATTTTATGGAATGGAGATTCCACAGAGGAGTTTCGCCTATCCAGGGGTATTTGGAAAGGTGTTCTACTATCACCATACATTTTTATCGCCTGTATCGACAGACTGAACCCACCTAATTAAAGAAGAAATCATGAAGCAACAATGGCAACCAATACAGGTGTGCCAGAATAAGCCCTAAATTTCCAATCTAATGTCTGCTGATGATCTGATCCTCTTCGCGGAGCGCTCGACTGCCCAAACGCTAGTAGTTAAGAATTGCTTAACTTGATTCTGTAGTGCATCATGACAGAAGGTAAACACAAATAAGTCCAAGGTTTATTTTTCACTCAATACTCCAGAAGGCTAAATTGAGGAAGTTTGCACCATACTGGGCATAGAGAGGATGGGTCACCTTGGAAGGTACCTTGGAGTTCCCACTATACAAGGACGAGTCACCAAAGCAACATACCAGCAAGTTGTTCAAAGTGTGGAGAAATGACTTGCTGAGTGGAAAACGAAGTGCCTAGTACTAGCTAGGCACATCACCCTTATTCAATCAACTATTGCAGCAATCCTGTAACGCCCACAAACGTACATAGTTCACTGTTTGGATTCTCTTCGTTAGTTGCACCAATTAGAAGTAATATCCCAAATGATCAGGGCGTTACCGCCGTAAAAAAGGACAAGGCTTTGTTTGTAAATGATACATTCTAGGAATGCTAATCAATGTTTTCCATCAAAAGGCATTCACATAATTGCAACCCGTCAAACCATATATAAACAATTCTAACATTAAACCATTTAACTATTCCAAGATTTACATCAAAATATAGTAACTCTTGTAGAGTATAGAGCTTTAACATCAAAAAGTTTCATAATATAGTGCTTAAAATATCTCAGCACTAACACATTACTATTCCTTTTGTTTAGACTTTCTTGCTCACTTATCATCTTCAGTCATCCTACCCGCCTGAGGGCAGTTCACTGAACACTTCCCTAAAACAAAATATAAAAATATTTCGAACTGTGAGCCGAAACTCAATACATGCATTTCTGTATTGTTAAAATGATCAATGAAAAGCCTATTAGGCCCACATTGTGATTCATTTTAATTAAAAACAGGGCATGAGATAAATATGAAACTGCATTATCAGTTATTATCTGATATTGAACCTCTAGTAACGGTTATGATCCGAAGATAGGTGTACACCTGCCAACCCGATCGGAGGACTTGGCCTGAAGCTGCGCGGATAACTGAAGGGCAATACCACGTGACTGATAACTGATGGGGTCAATAATTATGTGGTAAATCATTGATTAAACTGATTCATTGATGTACTTACAAAAACATTATAATTTTGATAAATATGTGCTGATTTCTAAAGTTACAGGCAATGAACGTACCCGGTACTTTTAATGAAATTCACTGAAATGAGATTTTGCACAAAAGGGAAGGAAACGATAGATTAGGTCCTGATTCTATACAAAATTATCATTGTAGGAACATACGGTTAGCAAAAACATTTATTTCATAGCTAATAAATTAGTAAAAGAAAAGTAAGAGCATAACAGGGGCTTAGAAATAATGACTCGTAACTTAGTCATCCTACCTCTAATTGAGACTCAAAACCCCGATACAGAAAGTTTACAAAGTCCCAAAAAAATTTTATTAGAACACTAATCTTGATTCACACAATAGTATCCCCAAAATGAGGTTAGAACACAAGTATGTCAGTTTTGGTCCATTCTGCATAGTTTCGGTAAAACGACCATAGCGTTTTTTACAGACCTCAGATTAAGGCGATTCAAAAGGCATTTAAAATCTAACACACTGAACTATCTACCCACCAAAAATCATAATTTTTCATTGGACCAATCATTACCAGTTTAATCTCGAAATCTATCCTTTTTTTCTAAAATTTCTAGCCCCCCACTGTTTTAGCCTTTCCCCCTCTTTTCAAATAAATCCTCAACTTAAATTATTCCTTAAAAGCATGTAAATAAACTTTGTTCTATCCCAACATTATACAGAACCACCACACTCAATTTCACTTCATAATCATATCCAATAAAGATCATTTTTCAATCAAATACACACACAAAACCAGGCTTAATACTAATTTAATCCAAACTATACATTACTTGCCAAAACCCTAGTTTATGGCCAACTTGGACTCACTCCAACCCTAGTTAAGCTCACATGCTTTCTAAAGCAGCTTATCACTTCAGACTCATTGGAGCTCAAATAAACAAGACCAAATCAAGTGAAATGTGATGAAACATAGAAGCTGTATGCCTTATTATCACGTTCATTGGACCATGAATATTCAAATGATTTAACTACAATTGAAATAAGGCTCTTAGTAACCTTTTAAAAAATAAATGGTTTTCTTGTTGTTTTTTTCTACCAAACTATGCTCTCAAGTGTGCTAATCCACTTATATTTGCTAACAAATCTTATTTTTCTGTCTTTTGAATATATGTTCTTTTGACCCTTATGGTCTAGTCTAGCATGACAAATAAACATCTCACATCATCTTAATGTGAATATGAAAAAACAAACACTCAGAATAATGAAACAAATATCTGATCCATTACAAGTAAACCATTTCTAATAAAGCAGAACCAAAACTAAAGGTGTTTTAACTAGGCTTTAATGCCATGAACATATTCAAATGAAACCAATCATAGCAACATCACGTCAACAAATCCTAGGTGTAACTAGGTTGTCACATAGGATTAGGTATCGGCCTATGCAAGGCTAACTTGCATGCTCCGATTCCTCTAACAACCATCTTGTTGTTGTCTCCACATGTGTCCTCAAGGAATCATGTAAGAATCCGTTGGAAGCCTAATAAAGCTTCTTGGTTCCAAGGTCTTTGGTTCGAATTCCTAAACCTACAATCCACATAGGGTTAACTTCAGAAAGAAGAATACAACTAGAAACACAAAAGTCACTAGGAGATATTACTAACTACCTTCTTGGGCTCAGTGCAATCACGAGCGGGGTGACCCATTTGGTCACAGTTGAGGCACTTAGCGTCTATTAAGTCCTTCTTCCTTGCACATTTTTCTTTGCCTTGTTGTCATACTCAATCTCCTCATTCGACTGAGTCTTGCCATTCCAGTTCCCTTGGTCCTTCCTTTTAGAACCATTCCTAAAATTAGAGATTGACAGGTGCATTCTATAGTTGTCATTTCAATGGCCTCTGGCCGCTCCTCCTCTAACTCAAGTCGTTGCCTAATGTCCTTGAAAGTAAGGATATACTTAGTTTGAGACAGGACGATCTTAATATGGCCCCAGTCATTAGGTAGAGAATGGATCACGGCATGAACTTGTTCCTCATCGATCAATTCATAGCCCATTTCAGCCAATTCACTAATCATGTTTGACATTTGCCTCAAGTGCTCCCTCATGGAGACATATGGGCTCTCTTTATAATTTTAAAACCTGATAGTGAGAGACCTAAGTCCAGTAGTTGCAGTAGCTGATGTGATCCTAGTAAAACACAAAAGTTTTATAATCTGTGCAAAAACATACATACGTCTAATATTTCAGCATACACTTATCTATGTAACTTGGGAATAACCACAGAGCTGATATATACAAACATAAACCCTAGAGTCGAAAGTTCACATATAGTTCCCAATTATCATTGTAGGAATGAATGTTTTAGTGTAATTAACTTTGTCATTTTATTCGAAGTTACTAATACTTAACACAAGTTGAAATATTCTAAAAGAAATTCTCAAATTTCTAATCAAAAAGGATATGCCAACCTCAAGAATATTTCAGGAAAGTTCAACATATATCTATAAATATATGAAAATGACTTTAATCATATTAGGCATAATTTGTATATTTAACAAAATTCTCAAAAACATATTTTTGAGAAATTTCAATGTCCTCTCACCCATCTTATTTAGAGAGGGTACGTATATAACTTTTTACATGCAACAAATGAAACATATTCCCATAATATATAACAAAATATTTCATGAATTTCGATCAAGCATTTGTATACTTATTACATATAGCATAAAATTCAATTGTAAACAAATGAGCTAAATATCATAGAGATTTCATAATATTTTCACTCAAAATAATCTCAATGATATTGAATCAACGTATTCTTATTTTTCATGAAATTCAATAGAATGAAATATGATTAAATAAAAAATTCTATAAGAATCACATAATACTTCATTCTTAAAACAATGATAACAAGTATCATAAATATATATCCACAAAGAGAGAATATTTGAGAAATCTCATAATAAATTTCAATAAAATTATATAAACTCATATGCCCAAAAATAAAATATGAATAGACCCCTATGGCCAATTTAGTCAACCCTTTGCCAACAAGTCAACCCTTTTAGTCAATCTAGGTTAACAATCAAGCTCTTAGTAGTCCAGTCAAGTCCCTTTGACTTTTTATTTAGTGATGTGTGTGTGTGTGTGTGTGTGTGTGTGTATATCTATATATAAAGGGGGGAAAAAACTGTTGCACTACACAGTCCAGTCATGTCCCTTGCACGTGGCCTCATCCCTAGTAGACTACGTGGTCCATCGACTCGAAGCGCCAGGGAAACGGTTCGTACGACCCGTCACACCAACCAACTTCACAAATGCAATTTTCACTCAAAATTATCCAAATCAATTACTCAAATTCATCCCAAACATGTTTTAGGATTGATCTGGCTAATCGATTTGTGAAAAAATGGGCAAAAAACGATGCTAAATTGATTTCTAATTCTCGAAAATTCACACAGTGCACCGGCGACATTTTCGAAAACTCCGGCCAAATTCCAGCGCGTTTCTTGCATAATTTAGAGGGATAATGGTCCTAGCTTTATGGGGAAAAAAATTCATAAAACAATTGCAAGAAATAATGACAAAAAGGATCAAATTTGGATTTAAATACACGAGGCTTAACCCTGACATTTGCGGTGATATTTTGCCAATTTCGACAACATTTCGGCATTTCTTGGGAAATTATTTGAGGATTTATGCTGCCAATGATGTTCTAGACCTTTTGCACAAATCAATTGCTTGAATCGATGGCCGATATTGCTTAAAATCGATCAAAAACTGTTCGAAAACATGAACCCTAACCATCAAATGAACTTGCTGGTAATGATTTGCAAAATTATAGCAAATTTCCTATGGTTTTTCAGAATTTATGGAGGGCTTTTAGTCATAATTTTATGGGCAACAAAACACACAAATCAACTGAAGGAAACAATTGCCACAAATGATCGAAATCGAATTGCTTATGTCCGACCCAAACCCTAAAATTTGCGGCTCAAACTTTGCAAGAATTTGGGCAAATTTTGGTCAAACCTAACAATAAGTTGAGGGCTTTTGATCTAAATCAAATGAGTAAGGCAACACATGCATCAGTTTGCAAGTTAGTTGAATAAAATCATTGATTGAGAAATTGAGTTAGGGTTTCGAACGTGATGAACTCTAGAGTTTCAATTTGAAATTACTGCTAAAATATTTAGCCAAAAGATGCGTACAATATATCAAATTAAAGTTCATCGAGGATTTTTGCATGAAATAAGGGCATGAAGTTTTGAGTCCATTCGTGACGAATGGAAATATAACCTAATTTCTTTGGCATGATTTTCAAGAAATCATAGAAATTATCCAACCAGAAAACAAGCTGGTTGGCTCTGATACCAATGAAGGAATTAATATAAAAAATTAAGCGTAAACATATTTATCTTAATCCTGTAGTAGAAGACGATCGAACCTTGGCTTAAATCATGGAAGGAACTCACAATACGGAGAACCTTCACAATCCCATAGCCTAAAAGCTCTAAGTTTTTGCACATAAACTATCTTTAGAGAACTCTCAATATTTCCATCTGATGTCTTTCCTCATAAACTGAGCCCCCTTTTATATTAGAAGTACAGTCGTGGGACTAGGGTTTCTGAGGAACTTAAGCCGTTGATTTATTCGACTTATAGCCCTTATGGGTGTATCATATCCTAAGTCCAACAAAGCTCAACGTACATGCAATTTCACTTTTACACAAGCTACTCTACCTATACTATGGCCTTTTCATACATTTGGGCTACCATGTTTAGGTAGATGTAATATGACGGTTAGTTACAATCAGGGGCGAAGGCAACGTGGGGTCAGTGGGATCACCCGACCCCCCTCTCCCCCCCCCCCCCCAAAAAAAAAAAGTATAAGTCAGAAAATTAAAAAAATTCGAAATTGAGATATGTATTATGTTTGTGGAAGAGGAATATGAAAATTGGATAGCTTAGCGGTCTAGTGCTTGGCTTTGTGTGTTGGTGATCACGAGTTTGAACCTTCCCTTTCCCATGTTTTTGTTTTTTTTCAATTCCGACCCCCCTCTCCAAATTTTCTGGCTTCGCCACTGGTTACAATGGGCTTATAACTAATTTTATCTAAAAGTCGAAGCCATTTATTTTGTAGCCGGCTCAATGACTAGGTTTAACTCACATGTGATTCACGTAGTTTTTTTAAGGTAGTGAGGAAGTACATCCATTACTTCAATTTTACTGCACCCGATTTCCCGGGTTGACGTCAATTGGCTTCCCTCAAAGTGGTTTCTGGAGTTTATAAATATGTTTACAAAGCCAAGTACTGGATATCTAAGTCGTTAACCATATCAATTTACCCTTTCCGTTAAGTTGCTTCCTTAGTTAACGTAGTTACATAGCCTTCTAATTAATAAATCTTGAATCCTAAGCTTGATCGAATTCCAACAATTCGGTATCAAATTATTGTGTAAGCTAAGCGGATCAATGAAGCATACGTACTTCAAATAACATCAGCATACTTAAACAATGTTAGACCGTGAAAATAAAAATATTTCCTCAACTTTCAATTCGAGCAATCAATATAAGTTTCAGGTTAGATTACTAGCTCAATAAGTCATTTATAAAATTTTTAAAGAGTCTCTCTTTTGAAAATCTGATTCATACATTCAACACTAATTGCTTGAAGAGTCAAGTTTAGCTTCGTTATATATAAAGTAGGTCCAAATCATATTACAATACATGGTCCAATTTCCACTACAAAGTATTTCTCTTCCCATAGACAACAATATCCACATGTGCAGTCCCTATGCAGATGTATATATATACTAAATATATATCTATGGGTCCTTTTCCTTTTTCTTTTTTTTTTCTAAGTTCTCTCTAATTGTCTGGCACTTTTGGGACATTTTGGTTGCTAATGCCTTCATTTTTCTAATGTCAATCCATAGGGATTGATATAAATCAAAAATGAACTTTTTTTTTTTTGAAAAAAGGTAACAAATAAAGTCAAAAGCAACTGACATGTTAGTGGATGCTTTGTGAATTTTGTGGCCAAAGTAGTCAAACAAGCATTAATAGGTTGGTGGATGAATCTGGGAATTATGACCATTAATGGGTAGTCCTTGAAAGTCAAGAGCATGCCTTTTTGGAAGCTAATTGTTGGAGTATAAAAATGGATATGTCCCACATGGATAAACTGAAGGAATATGAAAGTGGATTATCCCACATTAATAAAATTAAAGGGTTTGAACATGCATATAAACTTGTGAGTTACTCTATCTATTGCCAATTGATTTTAGGTTGGAAACTCATTTGCGTTTACATGCACGACTCATTGTTGAAGGCTCAATAAATATGAAAATTTAACATGGTATTAGAGCAGGTTGCTCGATCTTGATTTGCCACCGTCCCCGCTTGATTAAAAAACTGTGTGCACGTGTTGGGTCTTGTTGATAGCCCACACAAGAGGGGGCGTGTTGGAGTATAAAAATGGGTATTATCCGACATTGGTAAATTAAAGGAATAAGAAAGTGGGTGTTGTCCCACATTGATAAAATTAAAGGGGTTGAGCATGTATATAACCTTATGAGTTACTCCACCCATTGTCAATTGGTTTTGGGTTGGAAACACATTTGAGCTTGTATGCATGACTCTCTGTTGAAGGCTCAATAAATATGAAAATTTAACATGGTATAAGAGTGGGTTGCTCGATCGTAATTTGCCACCGTCCCCGTTTGATAACAAAATTGTGTGCATGTGTTAGACCTTATTAGTAACCCACACATGAACGGGCATGTTGGAGTATAACAAACACACCTTAGGTGAATGAGACTATAATGTATTGTACTCCTAAGAGCATAGTTCTAACATTCATTGGAGTGACTAATAGGTTTTCTTAGAATCACTTCTTTATCTATGAATGACTAATAATTTATTTATTAGTACAGCTAGTTACTTACATCAAATGAGCAATTAAGTAGTTGCTCCCACGGTTATTAAAAGACGTTTTAAATGTCTTCATCTCACACTGTGTCTTAGATAACACCGTTTTTATATAATACTTAATATAGAATAGTATGCAGAATCAGTACATCCCATTTTAATGAAAAATTGGTGCAGTGATAAACACTGCACCATAGTTTTGCAACCCCCAAAAAAAATTATTAGCTCCGGTTATTGTGCAACGTAACTGGCACCCTTGCTGGTATACCGTACACCAAAACCTTTTCCTTATGCTTTTCCCTTTTTTTGTAAGTGGTTTGGGGGTTTGGGGTTGTTTGGCGTTGGTTTGAGGATTCAACTCAGTCTAAGAAAAGATTTACCCCGATCCCATCACCCTAGTTGCGAAGTCAACCCCAACATTACTTTTGTCTCCGTCACGATTTAGTCTATTTTACGTATTGATAATTTTGAGCTTACTAGCCTTTTTTAATTATTATTTTTTTGGTGTATTTTTTAATACTGTAATGGATGCATGGAAGAATGTGCCTTGCCTATTATTACGGATCTAAGCATTATTTGAGAATGAGTATGCATGTCCTATCATGGCCTTGTTTGTCCATTTTTAGTTCCCAATGTCGATTAATTGTCATAAAAATTTGAAAAAGTTCCAATCGCATGTGATTTATTCCACGTAATATATATGCAGGCATGTGGTGTTGGACACGTTTTTATGTGGCCTGAGTTATCATTTATCTAATTAATTGATCATTGACCTAATAAATACCCTACGTATTTATTTGGTAATTATTTGATGGACGTAATTACCCTTATGACCTAATTAGGGTTTCCCCTTGGGTGTATATAAATAGAGGTATTAGGCAGAGATCAAGACACCAATCTTACGCCTCCTCTCTGCCTCTCTATTCTCGTGAGTCTCATCCTCACCTTAGCCATCATAACGATACACCCTAAACGGGAACTCGATCTGCGTGAGAATCATGGCCTCATCCCTAACCACGTTTACAGGATTATCAGGTACACATGATTTAATTCCTGATTTATATCTTTTATGTTTAAGAATTGATCAACATGTGGTATCAGAGCCTTATGTTGATGAATCAATTCTTTTTATTTTCGGACATCAGCATTACTTTTCCTTAAAATTAAGATCTAAGTTTTTCGGAATTAATCCATAAAATTACTTTCTTATGCTTCGAATATCAGCAAGTATAATTTGTGATGAATTATTTGAAGTGTTCATCCTTATTTTGATGAAATCTTCTAATTCTGGTATTTGTTTTGGAATATAATTGTGTTTCCTTAAATTGTATGGCATATCTCACTTTTGCATAATATATTCTATTTCCTTATTTATGAATTTATTTTACCTAGAATAGCAAAACTAAGTAAGGGATATGCTAAAATACCATTGAAAAGGTTAAATCTTTTTACTTGAAAATCTCTTGCCTTATACGCCTTTTAATTAAATCAATTTCAATGGGTCCCCAAATTTTTTTGTAGCCCCGCCCGAATCGCTTTAACTTTTGCGGTTAATTAATTATTAACATTAAATTTATAAGTCATTTGACTAATCTTAAATAAAATTCATTTTATGATTAGTTAAATTGATTTATTTTGCTTGACTTGAACAATACCTTAGAGTACACTTCTGCCCAAAGGTGATGTGTAACATTTGTGAAATTTATTTCAAGCCTTATTAAGCATTGTCATTTAGTGCATATCCTTAAACAGATATTTGCATGACACTCGCCTTAAATACATAATATTTCACTTCTGTCCAAAGATGATGTGTTATAATTGTGTACTGCGAACTAAATATATATGTGCATTAAAATTTAAATGTTTCACTTCTGCCCAAAGGTGATGTGTTACATTCAAATTGCACATCATTATTTTATTATTCATAATACTTAAATAAGTGGTCATAACCAAAGTGAAAGCCATTTGTTTGAGTAGAATTAAATTTAGTCTATTATTTTGGTGTTATAATAGACTATTATCACAGCTTCATTACTATATAATGGTCCTTAACTTCGCCAGCCTTAGTTCATTACCTCTTAACTTCTTCTTTAATTTTGTGTCTTATTTCTCTCATCTGAATCCATTATCAGCCCCAAATATGGGAATTGAGACCTTGAACGGTGCTAATTTTTCTTCATGGAAAGATTCACTGATGCTAACTCTTGGCATGTTGGATTTTGATTATGCACTGAGAGAGCCTGCCCCTCCTGCCCTCACTGATAAAAGTACTGCTGAAGATAAAATAGTACATGAGAGATGGGAGAGGTGCGACAGAATGGCTCTTATGCTTATTAAAAATTCCATCAGCATAATCATCAGGGGAGCTATTCCAGATTCATCTAATGCTAAAACATATCTGGCTTCCGTGGAGGAACAATTCAAAGCAACTTCTAAGGCACATGCTAGTACTCTTATTTTGAAGATGGTGACTACAAAATATGACGGGAATAGCGGCATTCGTGAGCACATCATGATGATGAACGACATGGCCCGCAAGCTCAAGGGATTAGACATGGAGATCAGTGAAGGTTTTCTGGTGCACTTCATAATGACTTCTCTTCCTGCATCTTTTGAAGCTTTCAAGGTCAACTACAACACCCAGAAGGTCAAGTGGTCGATGAATGAGTTGATTGCTATGTGCGTACAAGAAGAAGAGCGTCTGAAGCTGGACAAACCTGATGTGGCTTACCTCATGACCACTAATCCAAAGAAGAGGAAGAGAAATGTCGATAAGAAGGAAGTTTCTAAAGTCCAGAAACGTGATGCAAGTGCTTCTTCCAGCTCTAAGAACTCCAAAGGGAAGTCTTACTGCAAGTTCTGCCGCAAGGAAGGACATAGACAGAAAGACTGCCAAGACTTTAAAGAGTGGCTGACGAAGAAAGGTAATCATCTTTACATGATACTTGAGTCCTTTAATTTAAATGTTCCAACTAATACATGGTGGTTTGACTCTGGTTCTATGGTTCATGTAACCAACTCACTTCAGGGATTCCTTACAATCCAGAAGCTGGAAAGAAACCGAAGAACACTTAAGCTGGGGAATGGAACAGAATTAGCTGTCGAAGCCATGGGAACCTTAGAATTAATAATGAAAACTGGTTTGTGTATTAAACTTTATGATACCTTATATATTCCTGAGATTACTCGGAATTTAGTATCAGGACCAAAGTTAGACATAGACGGTTTTGATGTTTCTCATGGTCATGGCAGACTTACTATTAGTTTCAATTCTCAAGTGTTTGGTCATGGTTTTCTGGATGGTGGTCTCTATAAATTAGAACTAGATGATGATTTTTCCAAATCTTTGTTGTCATATAATATCAATCAGACACTAACAAAGAGAAAACGAAAACGAGACTTAGAAACTTCATCCATGTTGTGGCATCAACGCTTAGGCCACATTTCACGAGAACGTCTATCTAGACTCGTGAAGAATGAAGTGTTACCATCTCTCGATTTCAATGATTTTGGAACATGTGTCAAATGCCTTAAAGGTAAAATGACATCAGTGAATAAGAAAGGTGCCACAAGGAGTTCTAATTTATTAGAGCTCATTCACACTGACATTAGTGGTCCTTACTCTATCACTGGAATAACTGGACATAACTCATTTATCACTTATATTGATGATTATTCTCGTTATATGTACTTGTATCTCATTAAGGAAAAATCTGAATCACTTACAACTTTTAAAGATTATAAAACTGAAGTTGAAAAACAACTTGATCGTCAGATAAAAATTGTAAGATCAGATAGAGGAGGTGAATATTATGGTAGACATACTGATGTGGGTCAAGCTCCTGGTCCATTTTATGAGTTTTGCAAGGCCCAGGGGATTGTAAACCAATATACCATGCCTGGTACTCCTCAACAGAACGGTGTTGCTGAGAGAAGAAATAAGACCCTAATGGACATGGTACGCAGTATGTTAGCCAACTCAGGTTTACCTCTATTTCTCTGGACCGAGGCCTTAAAAACAGCTGTTCATATACTCAATAGGGTTCCTTCTAAAGCTGTCCCTAAAACTCCTTATGAACTCTGGACAGGAAGGAAACCGAGTCTAAGATATATGAAAGTATGGGGTTGTCTTGCCGAAGCTAAACTTTATAATCCCTTCTTGAAGAAACTCGACATGAAAACTGTAACTTGCTACTTCATTGGTTATCCTTCTCACTCAAAAGGTTACAGATTTTATTGTCCTTCCCATGTCACTCGCATTGTAGAAACCAAAGATGCTCATTTCCTTGAAGATTTTAAGGTCAGTGGGAGTAGTGAAAACCCTTATGATGAATTGCTAGAAGTACAAGACGCGGGGGGGATAGACTTGTTGATTACTTTACCTCCAATTACTCCTTTTGTACTCAATGCCAATCCGCAGGACACTGCACCACCTCCTACTCCTAATGTACCTGGAAATGAAGACACCTCAAATGATAACCATCAAGACAATGCCGCCAATGCTCAACCTGAAAATTTGCTCAGGAGGTCATCTAGGTCTAAAAGGCCTACTAACTTTGATGATTATGTTACCTACCTGACTGAAGCAGAAATGGATGCTGGAAAGTTTACTGATCCTACCTCTTATAATGAAGCCATTAACAGTGATCAGTCTTCCGAATGGAGTAAAGCCATGATTGAAGAGCTTGACTCCATGAAGAAAAATGATGTTTGGGATTTGGTTGAATTACCCAACGGTGTCAAACCCGTAGATGTAAATGGGTCTTCAAAACAAAACTGGACCCGAATGGAAACATTGAACGCTACAAAGCGAGATTGGTTGCAAAGGGCTACACTCAGAAAGAGGGAATTGACTATCAAGAGACCTTTTCTCCTGTCTCTCGAAAGGATTCCTTAAGAATTGTTATGGCCCTTGTAGCTCATTTTGATTTAGAGCTACATCAGATGGATGTCAAAACCGCTTTTCTTAATGGCGATTTGGATGAAGAAGTGTTCATGAAACAACCCGAAGGATTCAAATCTGAAGGTCAAGAGCACTCAGTCTGTAAGCTAAAAAAATCCATATACGGGTTGAAGCAGGCATCACGTCAATGGTACCTAAAGTTGCATCAAGTCTTGAAGTCAGAAGGTTTCATAAAGAATCAAGTGGATCAATGCGCCTACCTCAAGATGAGTGGGAGCAACTTTACTATACTTGTCCTTTACGTAGATGACATTCTATTGGCAAGTAATAGTTTAGACATGTTGCATGAGTCCAAGCGCTTACTCTCGCGTAATTTTGACATGAAAGATCTCGGGGAGGCTTCTTATGTTATTGGCATCGAAATACACCGAGATAGAGTCAATGGTATTTTGGGATTATCTCAAAAGGCTTACATTGAGCGTGTCCTTACACGTTATAACATGCAACATTGCTCTCCTTCTGTGGCTCCAGTAGTTAAGGGAGATGTTTTCGGTTTATTTCAATGTCCGAAAACAGAGGTTGAAAAAGAACAGATGAGAATGATACCTTATGCGTCAGTAGTAGGAAGCCTTATGTATGCACAAGTCTGTACTCGTCCAGATATCGCTTACATTGCTGGAATGTTAGGTCGTTATCAGACCAATCCTGGTCTTGATCACTGGAAAGCAGCTAAGAAAGTTCTTCGATATCTACAAGGGACAAAAGACTATAAACTGACTTACAGAAGGAGTGATAATTTAGAAGTGGTTGGTTATTCTGATTCTGACTTTGCTAAGTGCAAAGATGACAAGAAATCCACTTCAGGGTATATCTTTATGTTAGCTGGCGGACCTATCTCGTGGAAGAGTCATAAGCAAGAGTTGACTGCAACTTCTACGATGATGGCAGAATACATTGCGCTGTACAACGCAACCTGTCATGGAATGTTGCTCAGAAACCTTATCACTGGACTCAAAGTAGTTAATTCCATCTCTCGACCATTGAAGCTTTATTGTGATAACTCAGCCGCCGTTAGTTTCTCGAACAGTAACAGTTCGACTGGCGCTGCTTTATATCTTGATACAAAGTACTTGTTCGTACGTGAGCGAGTTGAGGAAAATAAACTTTGTATTGAGCATATAAGTACTAAGAATATGCTTGCGGATCCGATGACTAAAGGTCTCCCTCCTAAGATTTTCGAAGAACATGTTTCGAAGATGGGGTTATCTAAAGACCTTATTTAGTTGCATATTGTACTTGCTTGCATTTAATAATAAAATTTCCTCATTGTTTTGTTTGTTTTGTCTCTGAATGTGTCTACGCATGCCTAAAGACATATAGACAACATTTATGTACAAAATAATCTTATGGGTTTAATTGTCAATTTGATCCTTAGCTTATTTAAGTTTTAAATTTGGTATTGTAGTATGATTAATGGGGGTCTTGAATTGAATATCGATTCAATGACTGTATTTCTCTGCTACAATTTCGGTTTAGAGCTAAAATGAGTATTAAAATCTGATCAGACTTATCTAATACTCATCATAAATGATTACTCGGCCAAGTGGGAGAATGTTGGACACGTTTTTATGTGGCCTGAGTTATCATTTATCTAATTAATTGATCATTGACCTAATAAATACCCTACGTATTTATTTGGTAATTATTTGATGGACGTAATTACCCTTATGACCTAATTAGGGTTTCCCCTTGGGTGTATATAAATAGAGGTATTAGGCAGAGATCAAGACACCAATCTTACGCCTCCTCTCTGCCTCTCTATTCTCGTGAGTCTCATCCTCACCTTAGCCATCATAACGATACACCCTAAACGGGAACTCGATCTGCGTGAGAATCATGGCCTCATCCCTAACCACGTTTACAGGATTATCAGGTACACATGATTTAATTCCTGATTTATATCTTTTATGTTTAAGAATTGATCAACATGTGGCACATTCAAGACATGTATGCATGATGATCATGAACCATGGCATGTTATTATTTTAACACAAATTCTTAAGTAATACTATCTTATACAAAAGTTATTGTGAGATAGACTCATTTAATGGTATTTTTTGAGGTTTTATGGTGATTAATAATACATTTTGTAGTGACTTTTAATTCAAGGGTGACTAAGAGTTTATCTTGTAGTAATCTTTATTACAGTCACCCCTAAATGAATTACTAGTTACCACAATCATAATTGAAAGTGACCAAAAAAAATATTCGTCTCATAATATGCCTCATGTGAGAAGGTTTTAGACAAGATTTACTACTATCTAAATCAAAATAAACTTGGGATCAAATGTTATGATGTTATACTGACCTAAATACGACGTCAAGAAGAGTGCAGCAGAGGTCTATTAACTCAATTAGTCAATTTTTTGCAAGCTATTATGAGATGTTGGAATTCAAATTTAACTTATATCAATCTTTATATAACTTATGCGTAAAAAATAACAATTAAAAAATTATTATAATGTTAAGTGGCCTCTTCCAACACTATGCTTTGAAACTACCATCCAAATTCAGCAGATATTTAAACTTTGAATAAATTAATTAGTTCCAAATGTAACTATTTATTGACAAACTAGTTTGAACCCAAGTGTTACATATATTAATAAAAAAGTTTTCAATCATATCAAATCATAGATCATTTAAAAATATTTACAAATTAAATTCATTCAATGTTAATGTCATATGAGAGTCAATCTAAGCATTCTCATGTCCGATAATTTAGTTTTTTTTTGGATGAAAAAAGGGGAGGAATGATCCATTCCATACAAATTTTGACCATCAATGCATAAGTTTCCACCTCACATCTATACCCCCCACCGACACAATCCCCCTCCTCCCTCTCCCCAAAGGAATAACCTTGGCGAGATTATGAGCACTGGCATTACCCTCTCTACTTACATGAGCCTATATGCAAGAGAAAAAAATTATTACAAGAAGAAAATACTTGTTCTAAAATGAGATCAAATTCACCAAAGAAAACTCTAACCCTCCTGACTTTGGGGATAAGAGCTAAGTAATCCAGCTATCTCGGGGACCCCTTTATCACACATGATGCCTTTCGCTAGCTGGTAGGCTACAGAGAGCTGCCATTCTTCCGCAGTATTCAGTGACCAACCTGCCTTGACCCACTTGATTCCCTGCCTCCGCCGAGGCATTATTGCTTCTGATAATCATCCCTATTTGAATCCAAGAATATGGGCCCATTATGAAGCTAGCTAGACACAAGAGTTTTCCTCCTCCTTGTTCAGTACTCTTGGGCTAGCTATTGTAGCTGAAATGTCGGGCCAGTTTAGATCAAAGTCTTAGTTCCAGGTTAAATGATGTCCCAAGGTAGTATGTTGTCTTGATAGAAAAAACACCACTTTGTTGTGCAAATGGCATACTTTAACTCCTTTGTTTTCCCATTTTCTTTTGTCCCACATTAGTAGTTTCGGAAATTGTAGTGGGGTTTATGTTAAGCTTCCTGCTCTAGATCTATTGAACAACATTGGGCTCGGTTTTGGTTGGCGTGTGGGCAAACACCAAACATGTGTGTGCCCACCAGCTCGGTCTAGGCTAGCCGCGACATGGCGTGGGCATGGGCTATGGGCCTCGGGCCTTGTCTAGTAATTTTTTGGAGAAGATTTCTTTTAATATTTTTTACCCATTTAGATTTTACTCCTTAACGGCTAGTTTGACCTGATTTTTAGCAGAAAGGGTGATGTTCCTAATTTGTAGCCAGGAATACACTCCACACCACATAAGTTCAGTGATCATCCTGTTTCGTGGTAGGAAAATGCTGTATACCACACAAGTTCCTTCTTTTCCTCACCAGAGATAGCGTCACTCCCAGTATAAATAGCCTTCTCCCCTGCACCTTCAAAACACACTAAGTATCTCCTCTCTTCTCTTCTTTTTCTCTCCTCCCTACGATTCTCCTCTTTGTTCTAAGCAAGTGCGATCTTTTGTATTCCAAGCTTCTGGCTGCAAGCGCACACGTTCAATAAGCTAGATGTGTAAACCTGGGGGAATGAACGACTGTTTTCGATTTGCACTGAGGTCAACCCAAAATCGTTTTCAAGGCAGTGGTACTCCCACGGCACAACTTCGGTTCCCATTCCCCTGCCATGGATTTACACCTATTTTTCTTACGATTTGAAAGCGATTTCTCTATCATACACAAATCTATGGCTCTCTCTATTGACAAAGCTCTTCCAGATCTCTCAAAACACAAACCTCTAGATGGAACGAACTACAAACGTTGGTCACAAAAACTTCTGATTTTCTTTGAACAGTTAGAATTGTGGATTATGTGTTGTTCTCGTACCTACTTGAAGAGAACAATGCATCTGAAACCTCTGCTGCTTCCCCTGATAGATCAGTTAAAGATAAAAGCAAAACTGTTGATGAGGCTACCTTGAAAAAAATTCGAGAAAGACAACAAAATGCTCAGGGGCATCTATTGAATCATATGACTAACCCGCAGCTCGATTTGTTTGTTATCTTCAAATCTGCTAAGATCATTTGGGAGAAATTGAAGCTCAAATATGGAGCTGACGACGCTGGAAAGAAGAAATAAGTGGTTAGTGAATGGCTGTTTTTCAGATTGCTAATGACAAGCCAATCATGGAACAAGTTCATTTTTATGAGAACCTGTGTGCAGAAGTTCTGAGTGAGAACATGAAGATGTGCGAGATTCTACAAGCTAATATGCTAATCGAGAAATTTCCACATAAGAAGAAAGATCTCACTCTACAAGAACTTATCATCCACATGAGAACAGAAGACGCTAATCACTTGAAAGATAAGATGGACTCTCTCTCTTTAAACTGTTCTAAAGCTAACCTAGTTGAACCTTCTATGCCTACAAATAGAGAGAGGTTTAAAGGCAAAGGTAAGAAGAACCAAAAGCCAAACTATGCTAAGTAGCAGAACAAGTTCAGTAATAAGATCCAAAAGCCAAAGGGGCTGCGCTATGTTTGCGGCAAGCTGGGGCACAAAGCATACTAGTGTCCACTTCGTAAAGGGTAGTCATAAATAAACCAAAAGCTTGTCGCCCAGGCCAACCTTGCCAAAGACATAGAAATCATCTATGCAGTGGTCGAAGAGGCAAACCTGGTCGCAAATAATGTTGAATGGATCTATGATACTTCTGTGCCAACAAAGAGCTTATACAGGACTTCAAAGATGTGACAGATGGTGAATCGTCTACATGGGAAAGTCTACGACAGCTAGAGTTATGGGTAAAGAGAATATTCTTCTCCAATTTACTTCTGGCAAATTACTTTTTTTAAGTAACATGCTATATGTGCCTTCCCTTCATAGAAATTTAGTTTCTAGCATACTTCTCAACAAGGCTGGATTGAAAATTGTTGTTGGAGATGACAAAGTTGTTATCTCTCATAATGGGGTCTTTGTTAGGAAGGGATACCTAAATGGAAGCTTCTTTGTACTTAATCTTGCTTCTGAGACCATGAACGAAAATGCCACAAGTTTTGCTTATATTACTTAATCTATTGATTTGTGGCATGGTAGGCTAGGCCATATTAATTGTGCATCTATTTCACGACTCAAAAATATAAAACTTATATGTGCTGTGAATGTTGAAAATTTCACCAAATGCTCTGTGTGTGTAGAAGCAAAATATGCTAAAAAGCTCTTTAAGTCAGTTACTAGCAGACAAACAACATTGTTAGAATTAGTACATTCAGACTTAGCTAACTTCAAAAACACAGCCAGTAAGGGAGGAAAAAGGTATTGCGTCATCTTTGTAGATGACTGCTCTAGGTATACCAAAGTTTGCCTCCTTAAGTCCAAAAATGAGGCTGAGGAAATGTTTGGAAAATGCAAATCAGAGGTAGAAAACCAAATGGACTGAAAGATTAAGAGACTTAGAGCCAATAGGGGTGGAGAATATGAGACTAACTCCCTCATAGCCTCTGGTGAGAAAAATGGCATAATATATGAAATTAGTGCACCATACTCCCTAACAAAATGGGATAGTCGAATGCAAAAATGAACTCTTCAAGAAATGATGAATGCCACGCTTTTGAGCTTGGGACTTCTTGATAATATGTGGGAGGAAGCAGTTTTATCTGCTTGCTATATCCTTAATAGAGTACCCTATAAGAAGTTAGACCAAACACCTTATGAATTGTGGAAAGGCTATGCTCACTACAAAAAATCAACGATTTTTCCACTGTAAATTCAGTAGGAAATAAGACATATTCAGTGGGAAATGACCATTTCCCACTGCTTTCCCACTACAAATGCCAGTGGGAAAAAGTGAGGTAGGAAAAAGCCATTTCCCACTGGTTGCACATACGGTGGGAAAATTTTTTACTATTCACCAACTGCAGCTCCGTGCTAGAGATTTTCCCACGAAGTGTACTTCAGTGGGAAAATTTCCCACTGTACTTGAAATAGTGGGAAATTTCCCACTATCATCAATGCAGTGGGGAATTTCCCACTGTAAGAATGTAGTGGGAAATTTCTCACTGGGGCGTTGATAGTGGGAAATTTCCCGCTGTAGTCAGAACATGGGCAAATAGTAAAAAAATTTCATGATTAGATTTACAGTGGGAAAAACAGTGGGAAAAATCATCAATAATTTAATCAAAAATTTGTACAAATAGGCACATGTACATACACCTGTTAACGTAATACTAAACAATACATCATATATGCACCTGTCAAATAAAAACACATGTACTGTAAATATCACTGGTACATTAATCACATTCGAATGTACCAAGCAACAGGTTCCTTCACGATTGTACTAAGCTTACTTATATTACAAAATAGAGTCGATCCCAACTAACAAAATAGGCCATTCAAACCCAAATATCATATGAGTACCGAATAACACATAACACAAAGAGAGTCCCTAACAACAAAATGCTAACTTTTAGAGATGCATATGAGTATCAAAATACGCAAACAATGATCCAACCATCAAAAGAAGGGTCACTTGGGTGCACAAATATGCCATTCAAACCCAAATATCATTCATCTGCACCACCACCACCACCACCACCACCACCACCACCACCATCATCATTTTCATCTTCCCCACCATCCTCACTCTCACTCAATGAATCTATCACCGGTATAGGTGGGGGGAGATTAGGAATGATGGTCTTCATAAGGGAGTGCCATTGAAACATTTGTGCTTGTATATCTTGAGTTACCTTGGCATATTTTTGAACCTTCTTGGTTTGTTTCTTGCTTTTGGCTTGCTCCAAAGTTAGTTTTGCTCGGACATCATCCAGAACCTTCTTTTGACTATCTAACTCAATCTTTTGCCTTCTGTTTTCATCAACTAAAGTAGCAAATGTATTTGTATAAGCCTTACCATGATTTTGGATGGAACATGGGCCTTAAGAGTTTGTGTAAATGTCTCCTTCGGGTCCAAACCCGCAAAGGCGACCCCGCTTTGTCAAACTATTCGCATCAATCCAAATTTTCATTTGCTCATCATATGAAGGTTCACTTGGGGTCGATGGGGTGGAACCATCAAATGTAGCTTGAGTTGATTGAGTTGCTTGAGTCTCGGAGAGCTTTTGTACATACTTCTCCTTAAAAAGTGTTTCATTTACAAATTAGTTATACATAACAAATAGTATAATGAGCTTAAATATAAAGATAAGAACCAACTTACATAAGCGACTTCTGATTTGTCATCCACCCATTGGCTACTTTTGGTTTGATGAACGCGAAGATATAACTTACTCACAGTAGGAGTCTCGCCTTCATTAATCTTTTGGCACATATGATGAACTATGATTAGATAATATTATTAATTTTCAACACATAGATGCGAAAAAAAAATGGAATAAAGAGAGCTAAAATAAAATTGTCATGGCTAATGTAGGCAAAATGTGAGAATGGCGTCTCCCATATTGTCTTACTTTCAACAAACATAGCAAAACATAAGCAAATAACATATCATAAATGTAACGCCCCAACCCCTAGGGCTGGTGATGTTAACGGTTTCTTACTTCTTCCTACTTAACTTTTAGGGTGAAACGGACAAAGTTTTCCCTGAAAATTGACCATTTCCCAGGCTAAAAGCCTTATAATAAATCCTTGCATTGAATAGAAGTATATAAATTTCTAAAATAAGCTCAACGGCTACACGCCGGAGTTCACAAATCTACTGGTCACTCACTCGGAGTATGCCAACCAATAAAGTCTAACGAAATGAAGGGAAAGGGTTCACACGTAACACATTCAAGCACTTCACAATTCAACTTGGCAGAATATGCTAATAAGCCATACATGGTCTCGCAATCCACACGATTGCGGTCAATCACAACCCAGCCCTCCAACTACCAACTTCATTTCACTTTCATAACTATAACATGCCAGCATAAGAATCACAAAGAATGTGTAATAGCGACGTATAAACATTACAACACATTACCATCTTCTTCTTATGCATATTAATCGGAATGGAACCACCAGTATGAACAGAAGAACCAACACCCGTTGTTGAGGCACGATTCATTTTTGCAGCATCACTTTTTTTCTTAAAAGCATCTGAATTCCAATATGCCCATAGCTCTTTCCAAATAGCTTTATCTAACCATTGCGGATGCTTATCAGGTTTCTTTCAAACTTCTTTAAATGTATCTTTTAGTGTCTCACTACCACAAAACTCAAAGCATTGTCTTATCTCCACTTCATGATGCTCCTCCCACCAATAGTATTTCTAAAATACATTATATAAAATTCTTAGGATGTGCAAACCAACATGCATGTTTCACATAATCAATTAAGAGATCAGATAGAGATCATGAAATGTGATGTATAGTATATGTTATAGAATTATGAATATGAAATTTTGATAAACTCATAATGTGTTGGGTTACCTATGATGGCTTGGGTTCCATAGAGACTGAGAATTCTCAGAGTAGATAGCGAAAGTGATAGTGAAGAGCAGAAGAGGGATAGGAGGGGTTGTTGCCTACTTTTATAGTTGTTAGGGGTATAAAAACAATCATAAGTTTAGAGTATTTACTAGAGGACACCTACTGTTTTTAAAAAAAAAAAAATTTATATGACTATTGAGATATAGTAGTATCATGCATTATTTAATTTGTGAATGAAAAATGGGGGGATACAATAGTGTGCACCTCAAGATGTACTTATAGTTACAGATTGAAAAGCCTCAAAGAGTTAAATCAATCATGCTAATGGATTAACATTAAAACAAAAATGATTTGCAGGATCCATAGCAATACGACTATGTGTTTAATTAGATATGCTTTACTTGTAAGATTTTTTGTTGGGGGGGTGGGAACAAAAATCAAGAAACTAACAGAAAATGTGAATGAATTGTCTAGTTAATGAGATTTGCACCACAAAGAAAATTAAGGAAGGCAAAACACATGTCCTAATAAACTAAAAAATTATCATTAGTAAAAATCACATATACAAAACAAATGGGAATATATAGATAGAGAAAAATTATAAATGTGGATGTATATTAAGTTTACATGCATGACATAGGCTATTAAGTTTCAATCATAAATTAGAGATGAAAAGTTGCAACTCCAAAGAAAATTGTAAGTTACTTGCCTTGAGTTCATTAAACCACATATTACGAGCTGATTGAGGAATCTTCCTCCATGAAGGATAAGCAGCATCATATTTTCCCTCATAAATTTCCGTGATTTTTCGAACGACTTTCCCATGAAACTCCGGGCAAAACAATCTACAAAAAAAAGACATTTCTTATAAAACATAAGACTATGACATCCGAATTTATTTAAATGAAACTCAAGTTTTATAGTAATCTTACTCTTTTCCATCTGGCCAAATCTGAGCCTTTCCTCTTCTTGTACTATTCACTTTAGTTGAAGAATCAAGATTCAGAGGATTTTCCAATTGTACGGCAGAAGAAATACTACGACCAGCATCCACATCAAGTTGTGGTGATTCCTCAGAGTTAAAAACTAGAGTTTGGATTCTAGGGGATGAAAAAGGGCTACCATCCAGATTAGGAAGGGGAGAAGTACAGTTAGGAATTGAGGTTGTGCCAAGGGTAGGGCTAGGATTGGCGCTAGCGTTTGGTGTAGTATTTAAAGGTGTTGATCTAGAACTCACGAGGCGGATAAGTCTATGACCTCCTTTAGCTAAACCTTTACTTGAAGTTGACCCTGGCATTATAACTTAAAAAATATATGCAAGTTCATTCACACGCACCATAGTAAACATAACAATATTCAAATTAGAGAAATTAAATGACAACTGCATTCAAACTGCAATTAGGCATAATCATCACAGGTATTCATAGATAGAATAAGAAATTAACAATCGAAGTCAACAGCATAAATTGCACAAACTTAACATAAAAACATTACTCGTCATCTGAATCTGGATCATCATCTTCATCCTCACTATCATCCAAACACATATCACCAACACCTAATTCCTCATCTTCATCACTAATGAAATCCTCAAACTCCTCCTCCTCCTCCTCCGCCTCCTCCTCTTCCTCCTCCTCTTCATCGTTCTCTTCCTCTTCTCTTGTTTCACTCATATCAAGTATATTAAGATCAACATCTTCATAGTGTCCAATATCATATCGCAAGTTTTGAATAGATACATCATGGTCTGCCATAACATTAACATTAGACATGTTATCCTTTTGATAGGCAACCGGCAACATGTATTGGTTATCAACTCTAGATCTTGGCTTGGTTTTAATCACAACCAACCAAGGTAATTTGTCCCTTGCTTTTTGTGGATAAGACATGTAATACACTTGGGTTGCAACATAAGCTAATATGAAAGGATTATATTTTCTATATTGCCTATCATGTCGAACCTTTACTATTCCATAGCTTTTATTCACCCTCATGCCATGATTTGGGGTCAGATCAAACCAATCACAGTTGAACAACACACATTTCTTAAGAGGTTCACCTGGATATTCTATTTCAATTACCTCTCTAAGAATACCATAATATTCACTTTCAAACTCCCCTTCTCCTGTCCTAGTGACACAAATTTCACAACTCATTGTGGTTCTTCCTTGACTCCATTCGTGAGTGTGAAATTTTGTAGCCATTAACAAAGTAAATATGATATGTGTTCACGACTCGTTAGGGCCCATAGCTATTTGGCATGAGTAAGGATAATACTTCACGTCTCCTAATTGAAGCTCTTTAACCGATATCACATAAGAAACCACAGTTAATCCCTATTAAAAGCAATACTTTTCATATTAACTACTATTATTTATTATATTGGAAATTTACGTCGTCTCTAAACCATGATATAGATTCATTTGCAATCATCCCATCTAAAACCTTGTCAGATAAAAATGAGCTTGCATATTCTCGTTTTTGATGTTTAAAAAACCTACATTTTTAGTGATATGATTAACTTCCACATAAAAGTCAAACTATAAGGAAATAGTTTTCTTAATAGACTTTAGTAGTGCATAACACTCACTCTATATAAGGTTCAACCTCCATACAATTGAACAAGATATGCAAGTGGGCAGCCTTGTATTCTTGTTCATTCAAGTACCGTTTTCCCGGATTCCCTGCTGAACGACCTTGTAGTTCGAAAATAGATAACGTTGGTTCAACACCTTCATCATGGAGTTCGTATTCATTTCGTCTACATCTAGTCCTCATAGATGGCACATGAGACTCAAAATAATATGAACAAAAATAAGTTGTCTCCATGTATAAATACGCCTCACATATAGAGCCTTCAACATGAGTCTTATTCTTTACCATTTTCTTAAGTTTTCCAAGAAATCTGTAATAAGACGTGTCAATAAAGTACCCAAACAAATGCAGATAGTTCTATAACTATAAGACATAAATGTCTAATTACTTCTCAAAAGGATACATCCACCGATACTGTACGGGACCTCCAATTAGTGCCTATTTTGGCAAATGAATGGGCAAATGCTCCATTACATTAAAGAATCTAGGAGGAAATATACGTCCAACTCACAAAGAATCACAGGAATATTTCGCTCCATTTCTAGCAACTTGTCCTTGCGCAAAACAGTTGAGCATAAATCTTTAAAAAATTGACTCAATTTAGTTAGAGTCTTCCATACATACTCTGGTAATGCATTAAAGGCAGTCGAAAGTAAGGATTCCATAAACACATAACAATCATGACTTTTCATCCCCGATAATGTAGCATTGCTCATATCAACACAATTGGACATACGAGAAGCATATCCATTTGGCATTTTCAACTCTTTTACCCATTCACAGTAAGCCCTTTTTTGCTCTAGTGTAAAGGTAAAGTTCACTTTTGGTTTAACAACCTTGACATTAGGGCCAACACGTAACTCTAGCTCTAGCCGCTTATAATGCTCAAGTAAGTTCATTCTTGCTTTCACGTTGTCTTTTGTTTTACCTTTAACATCCATGACGGTATTGAATATATTATCAAAGAAATATTTCTTAATGTGCATCACATCAAGATTATGACACAACAAATTGGTCTTCCAATATGGTAACTCCTAAAAGATACTCTTCTTGGTCCAACTATGCCTCTCCCTAAAACCTTTCACTACAAATTCAACATTCTCAACTATAGTAGGTAATTAAGAGACATGTTGCCATATTTGTTCACTTGACAAGCATTTAGGGGGTCTGCTTCTATCTACTTTGTCCTTTTTAAATTCATCTGCATTCCCTCTAAATGAATGATGCATAGGTAAGAAATAATGATGACAATCAAACCATGATGCTTTCCCTCCCTTCCCCAACCAAAATGCCTTTGACCTATGCATGCATATTGGACATGCCAACTTCCCATGAGTACTCCACCCAGACAGCATACCATATGTAGGAAAGTCATTGATCATCTAAAGTAGTGTAGCCCTCATTTGAAAGTTTTGCTTCTTTGAAATGTCATATATCAACACACCATCGCATAGAGTTTTCAATTCGTTAATTAAAGGTTGTAAATGCACATCAATTTTACCCTTGGGGTTCTTTGGACCTGGAATTATGCAACTTAAAAACATGTAGGGTGTCGTCGTACATATTTCAGGAGGAAGGTTATATAGAGTGATAATGATAGGCCAACATGAATAAGTCTTGCAACTTTGACCAAATGGAGTGAACCCATCTGCACATAATCCCAATCTAATATTACGATGCTCAGAAGCAAAATCTGTATGTAACTGATCAAACTACTTCCAAGCTTGCCATTGGATAGCTGACACATAACCCCTTCCTCCCTTCGATTAACATGATGCCACCTCATATGTTCAGTAGAACTATGAGAGGTATACAATGTTTGTAGTCTGGGAATGAGAGGAAAGTAATGCATCCTTGCAAAGGGATCTTTTTTACAAGTCCATTTGCTGGACTTGCTAGCTTGCCATCTTGGAGCATCATAAAACTTACATTTCTTTAAGATTCATCATCCTTGAAATATAGCATGCAACCATTACGACAAGAGTCTATTTTCATGACTCTCAGACGAAGTTTTTTGACCAACTTCTTAGCCTCAAAGAAATTGGAAGGAACAAAGTTGTTGGGGGGGGCATGCCTCTTCCATGAGTTAAGCTACTTCATCAAAACAACTTTGAGACATATTATAATCATATTTAATACTCATCATTCTAAGAGCAAGAGATAACTCGGTGTGATTATTACATCCAGGCCACAAGGGTCGTTGAGCTGCATTAAGTTTATCATAAAACCTCTGGGTAGTTGGATTTGGAGGCTTATGCTCATTTTCTTGATGTACTCCCATAATATCATTGACCATGTTTCGCAATCTATCAACCCCATTATAATCGTCATGCTCTACATCCATGCTAGAAGAACTATGATGCATGTTCACCCCAACATTTGGTTCAACCTCCCCATGTGAAGTCCAACACCAATAAGCATACATGAAGCCCTTCTTGTAAAGATGGACTTTGACTTCTTCTGGTATTAGATACTTTTTATTCTTACACTTAGTGCAAGGACACCTATATTTACCCTTCCTTAAATACACTGGTTGAAGCTTTGTAAAAGCACCAAACTCTTCTACCCCTCTACTAAACTCATGAGTACACCCTCTGCGACCCAAAATAAGTCTATTTGTCATCCATATATGATGTGTAGGAATTTCCATGTCCTGTGTGATAATATAAATCATCATACATCAATCAAAGCAAAATAATGCTAACAATAGCCGCAAATAACACTAACAGAAGCCATAACATAAAATTTGTTAAGCTCAACTACCTCTCAAATCAATTTGCGCACATTGTAATGACAACGAAAATATATTCATGAAATGCCAAACCACCTTTCAATTATTTTGACAGTTTGTAACAAATATTAAAACTACTTACTCTTACTACATAAAACCAAATTTTACTTGTGGGAAGAAAATGCTCACCCTGAACTCAGGAATCACCACAAAAAGAAGAAATGCCAAACCCTGATCAAATGGGTGAAGATGTGAAACCTCTATACAGATCACCTCATAATCACAAAAGTCAAACCTGCATTTGACTTGAATAAGAAAATAGAAGGAAAAGGAATAATAAATGTACTTGTAACCTTTTCTTTCTCTTCATTCTGCAAATGTTTTCATTCTGTAGGATTATGGCCTTGTTTCATTTTGTGTAAAAAAGTTTTGAACTTATTACTTCTCACTTTAGGATACTTATATTGCCAATGGAATAATAATTAATGAATACTTGGACATAATTGTAAGCATATAACTAATCACAGTGCCTAAATTAAAATAAAAATCAAAGAAGTAACATGACATGGAGGAACAAATGAATGTTTAGAGATACGTTAAAACATGCATCGCTAAAATTCCTTCAAACACATCACTATAAAAACAACAAATTAAGCACAAGATGTGTTCAAAATTGAATAAAGTAACCTATAGAAGCCTCACTAGAAGAACACTAGCCTTAGGCATAGCTCCATCGCTCAAGATAACGTCAATATAACAATCAACATGCATATATGGTACCTCATTCAGCAAAATAAAATAATTTTCAATAGTTAAGAACAATTATGGCCACTTTTTACAAGCATCGAAATATATTTCCCCAGAATAAGAAAGAAGTTTAACTATTTCATGTACTTTTTTTGTTCGATTGAACGTTATCCCATTAGAGCTCAAAGTAGCGTGCCCTATTAAAGCTTGGGACAATGAGCATCTTTTTTCTAATGTTTTGGGGTTGTTTTTGAAGGTGGGGTTGGGAATTAAATAGACAAAAAATCACTGATACCAATAAATTTGTTTCATAGTGATGCAAGGTTTGTGAAACATTTTGGTTTGGAATTAACCTTAGGGGGAATATTCATAATGCACGCAATTCAATCAAATCCCAATTAGTTAAAAAAATCCATAAATCTTATCAATTGGGGAAGTAAAATATAATGGGGGTATTTGTTAATTAGAACAAAAACCCAACCTAAAACACCAAAATGGATGCGCATCAAGCTGAGAGAAATAAAACTAGGGAAAGTAAAAAGGAGCCAGAAACCAGAGGAGAATAGAGGAGGGCGGTTGGATTTTGCTGTGAGAATTGAGAAATGAAAACCCAGAAATAGAAAAAGAAAAAACTGAAGAATAATGACTGGAAGCAAAACGTCTATACGGGTAGCTGAGCTATTTTGCAACTCCTCTGAAACTCACCTAGAGAGAGAGAGAGAGAGAGAGAGAGAGAGAGAGAGAGAGAGAGAGAGAGAGAGAGAGAGAGAATAGTGACTTTTTAAAGGTGTATCAATGAATGCATGCAAGTAGGGTAGCAGTACCTAATTAGAAGAGAGGAAAAAGGAAAAGCTCACAGTTTTTTTTCTTAAGGTGAAGGCAGAATAGAATCACAGAGAACTTACAATAGTCATTCTTGTTTCTCTTTCTATATCTCTTTATTGGAGAATCAAATGGAGGGTTAAAAGCACAAACACAAGGCACCTAAATCAAAAAGAAACAAGAAGAAAAGAATCAGGGGTCATAGTCAGAGTCATGTCTGTTGTCATTATTTTGAGCTTAATTTTTAAAGACAATGAAACCCAAAACATAAATAAATAAAAGCCTTCAAGGTGACATAGATGATCATAGCACCTAAATGACCACACAACTCTCTCCCGAGCTCATATATATATATATATATATATATATATATATATATATATATATATATATATATATATATATATATATATATATATATATATATATATCTGTATGTATATATGTATAAATTGTTTCAAAATCAAAAGTACAACGACATAATGTTCTTTTTTTGATAAAACAATATAGGATTCTTGAAAATAGTTAATACGAGAATTTGATGTAAGAATTAGGAGGATAAATTTCAAAATCTCAAAATTGCTACTTGGGAAATTAGGTATCTAAAGTGATGGTGTTGGAATTATGCTGGAAATGAGGTCAAAATGTGTAATTAAAGATGCTAATCTTAGATTTTTATCATTAAAAAAATTATCCTTTTACTCAGAATTAAGATACTCCTATATATATCAAGCAAAGTATATGAGCTCATATTGATAATCTACAATCCCAAAAATAAGTTCTCTTCCCCCCCTTCTGCATGTTCTTAATACTTTCCAATTATCAATTATGCCCTATATATGAATGTATAAAAAGAAATTTATTTTAATGTTGACTACATGAATGTACATGTTAATTAACTCAAAACTTATAATTATCACAACTAAATCTTGATTTGCTTCATACCTAATGATTCATTCGTTTTCTTGAAACGGTACTACTCTATGGCTTCATCATCATATATAGCATTGATATGACTCCCAATCACATAGATTGATTAGTTTCAAAATACAACTATTATACTTAATTATGTAATGAATATATCACACCATGCCTGTGCTTTATCTTCCCTTCCAGACTGAATGAAATGGACAGTGGAAAATAGAGAATAGGTGAGCCCATGAAGCAATAAATCAGGGAAACAGTAAAATTGAAGCAACATTGACAATACATACTCAAACATCACACTAATTAAACTATATCAGAGAAAAACAGAAAAGATTTACTGAGATGAGCCCATGAAGGCACGAGCCACAGCACAGGTCGGGCATCCAATACCCAATGAGCACAGAGAAGTCTGCCAAACCCCAGAATAGATTCAACGACTACAGCAACAGCACCGATGATCGAGCAGCCTTTGACCCGAGCAATAAGACCAAGGACTCTAGCAGCAGAGCTGACTAATTAAAACCCAGCAGCAACCGCACGAAACCAAGTAGCAACTGCCAACCTCCAACCGGTGACCTCCAACCGGCAGCCATAAGGGTGGGGCGGCAGGAATGGCTGCAATCTGGTAGGGCTAGGGCTTGAGTGAGTGGAAATGAAAGGGAGGGGGCATGAGTTTTGGGCTGTGCTCGTGAGTCATGACTTTCCCCAGACCTTTGGCCCTGTTTTTTTATTTTTTGACAAAGTTTGCCGTGGCTTTTTGGTAGGGGGAGAGGGGTGCCGTGACTTTTTGGTGGGGGGTGTCTTGATGAGTTGGGGGGAAATTAAAATTCAACTTTTGAGAATAGGTGGGATTTGGGAGTTGAGATAAAAAAAAATGGGTAAAAATAATATGGGGGTGGAAAATTTTTAAAAAGTTTTAATTTAGTGGAAAGTTAGTAGGAAATAAGATTTTTAAAAAGTATAAATAACAATTTATATATTAGACAGTGGGAGTTTAGTGGGAATTTAGTGGAAAATTTGCCACTACAATTAAAACAATGGAAAAACAGTGGAAAATATAACGTAGTGAAAAAACAGTGGTAAATTTGCTACTGTAATTTTTCAGTGAGAAAGTACATCGGGAAATTCAATGATTTTTGGTAGTGGCTCCTAATTTGAGTTTTTTAAGGGTGTGGGGGTGTGTGGCTAAAGTCCCCCTATCTAATTTCAAATAGGAAAACATACGTCCTAAAACCTTCAACTCCATGTTTATTGGTTACGCCCAAAATAGTGCTGCATATATATTCATGTCATTAAATGACTTCTTTATTAGTGAGTCTGGGAATGCGGAATTTTTTGAGCATGTATTTCCTTTTAAAAAAAAAAATGCCTCCACCACTGTGCATGAAACCATACCTGTGCATGACAATGTGCCTTTGTCTGCCTCTAGTTCTGGTGTTAGAATCACAGTTGATGAGCCTAGGAGGAGTAAGAGACCTAGAGTTGGGACTACTTTCAATCCTGACTTCCTTACTAATTTTTTCATTGAAGACTATGATGTTGATTTCTTATCTGATGAAATAGTATATGCTTTCTTCATTGAAGAAGATCTAAAAACCTATAAAGAGGCTATGAGATATGTAGATGTTGGTTTCTAGAAAGAAGCTATTAAAAGTGAATCAGATTCCATGGTATCTAATCAAACTTGGGACTTGGTTGAACTATCTAAAGGTTGTAAACCCATTAGTTGTAAATGGATCTTCAAAAAGAAGTTAAGACCTGATGGTTCCATTGACAAATATAAAGCCAGACTGGTGATAAAGCGATTTAACCAGAAAAAGGGGCTTGATTACTTCGACACAAATTCTCCTGTGACTAAGATAGCCACCATTAGAACTCTAGTCTCTTTAGCTGCCATCCATGGTCTTTTTATGCATCAAATGGATGTGAAAATAGGTTTCGTTAATGGTGATCTAGAGGAAGAGACTTATATGACTCAACCCGAGGGTTGTAAAATTACAGGAGAATAAGGTATACAATTTCAGGAAATCCCTTTATGACCTTAAGCAGGCTTCTAAATAGTGGTATGAAAATTTGACAACACAGTAGTACAAAATGGTTTTATTGTGAACACCTCTAATTCCTGTGTGTATTTGAAGGTAATAGGTTCAAATTATGTGATAATATGTCTATATGTGGATGACATGTTGATGTTTGGCACTAATATACATATTGCTAATGAGACTAAAACATTGTTGTTTTCTCATTTTGAAATGAAGGACATAGGTGAAGCTGATGTAATCCTAGGGATTAAGATTAGAAAGACTAATAATGCTTTTTCTTTGTGTCAGCCTTATTACATTGAGAAAGTGTAGAAGAAATTTAACTGTTTTGATGTGCTTTCAGTGAGAACTCTTTATGACCCTAGCATGCATCTTAAAAAGAATAAAAGGCCTAGTGTCTCCCAAAGTGAGCATGCTAAAATAATACGGAATGTGATGTTCCTTATGAACTATACTCGACCTGACATTGCTTATGTTAATAGTTGACTGAGTCGTTATACTCATAACCCTAGTAAAGAACATTGAAATGCATTATTTTGTTTGCTTAAGTAGTTGAGATATACTATGGACTAGTGTTTGTATTTTAGTGAATTTCCTGTTGTGTTAGAAGAATTTTGTGATGCAAACTAGGTCTCTGACAACGATGAAGTTAGTTCTACTAGTAGTTATGTATTTACCTAAGGTGGAAGAGCTATTTCGTGGAAGTCTGCTAAGTAGACTTGTATCGCTCGCTCCACCATGAAAGCTAAATTTATTGCTCTTGAGTTGGCAGATCAAAAAGTAGAATGACTGAAAAATCTACTAGCAGGTACGCCACTATGGGGGAGGCAGCCTACGGCTATTTCCTTTCATTGTGACTCGCAGGCAGCTATCAGAGTTGCACATAACAGCGTGTTCAATGAAAAGAAGAGACACATTCACATCAGACATAGTATTGCGAAATAGATGCCAAAACATGGTGTCATCTCCTTGAAATATATGAGATCTAGGAGAAATTTAACAGAACCACTGACCAAGGGCTTGTCCAAGCGAATAGTTCTTAAGATATCGAGGTGGATGGGACTAAAGCCTATGGATTGAGATAATATGGTGGATACGCACTTGTGGTCAAATGAAGCCATATTGATCTCAATATGCACTACATCTCTATCCCTATGGTGCATAGTAGTGCTTTTGAGAGGTTGAGCTTTTATGCTCTTAATTGATCCATAGCCCGTTGGGGTGGTGCTACTGAGATATACTTAATGGATTCACTAATTGATATGTGTGAGGTTGAGCAAAGTCTTGCTCTCAATAATTCGATACCATAATTATGGTAGTCTATGTTGAGATGGACATAATGGAATTACCTACGAAAGTGTGAAGGTACGACCGCTTTCTATGAGAGGCTTTGAGCTATCTCTCTAGAGCACTTATAAGACTCGAGGTGTGCGCATTGCCTTAAAACACGTAAGTGAGTTATCGCGGAATACACAGTGACCATAAGGGGTGATGCGTGTTGTGGTGATCTTAATCAGGGTCTATCAAGTCTAAGATTCGTTCACTCAATAGACACGGTTGTTGCCTCCCCTGCACCTTTAAAACACGCTAAGTATCTCCTCTGTTCTCTTCTTTTTCTCTCCTTCCTACTATTCCCCTCTTTGTTTTGGGTAAGTTGGTCTTCTATATTCCAAGCTTCTGGCTGCAAGTGCACGTGTTCAGCAATCTACTTGTGTAAACCTTGGGGAGCGAGCAACTGTTTTTGATTTGCACCGAGGTCAAGCCGAAATCACTTTCAAGGCAATGGTACTCCCACGGCACAACTTCGGTTCCCATTCCCCTGTCATTGATTTACAACTATTTTTCTTACACACTTTTGTTAAGTTCCCATATCAATCTATCTTTATGTAGTCTCTTGCTCAATGGAGTGCCCAAGACCAACTTTGTATCCTTGCTTGTAGATGTCTTATGCAATCTCTCTAAATCTGAATTGGCTCTTCCTGGTACAATTAGTTCAGCAACTCTCATGTCCTCATCTCTAGGTAGGCATGACATTGTCAACTCGCCTCCTTGTTCATCACATAACTATAGATCATGCAACACCTTTGTCTCCATGCTATCACTAACTGTAGGGGCCAAAGTGGTGTCCTTAGATTTTTGGACTAACCGCATGCTAACTTATCATATGCATTATTACCCAGTTATGACAATTATCTAACATATTAAGGATGATGGACATTATACTTGAATTCTTAGTAGGCAGTCCGCATACAAGAAAATATTCTTTATGGAAAATATTTCTAAAAAGCATATGAAAACACAAAATGTTTCAAATAAGCTTCAAAAAAACACAAAATCCTGATTTTAGAGCAATTTGCCAGCATGGGAGCTCGAACCTTGACCTAGAGTAGGGAATAGCAGGAGAGGGACCATGGGGTAGCTGGCGCATTTCTTACACTAATCTATTCTAAAGCAATCCATGATCTTAAATGCTGCCAAGACCCAGTGGCAAGTTTTAAAGTCTAAGTGGCTACCGCCAAGCCCATAATGATGCTGATGGTGTCTTCTCATGATTTGCACCATATTTTAGTCTTAGACGCAGGCCAAAGCATACTTGAGTCAATATGCATTGATTCTTTATTGAAGGATCTTTCCACCTATATATTGTAGGCTCCGTTATAATAAACAACGGAAAAAATATAGGTTGGATAGCAAGACGTGCATAAAAACCAATACCTCTTCAGCACTTGGGCCATCCATTAGAAAATAGTATCAATAAAATTTTCAACAAAAAAGTAATCCCATTGATTGAACATTGGATGGGAAAGTTATGGCCCAATCAAACTGATCCTACCACACTAACTAGTCCAACGACATAATTTAGGCCCTCCGCTAGGCCTATTGGCTTGGTGCTAAACCTATCTTGGCCTGCACTAAATGAATTAATATGTATTTTTCTTGGAACAAATAATCGACCGCCTAAACCACCTTAAAATCAAGACAAAATAAATTTTGATTGATTGTATTTTATTATATTTTTTATTTGATTGATCCTTTTCTTAATGAGGTCATTTCTTAACCAAATTCACTACCCCCACTTTAATAAGGGAGTCTTTCCCTCTCGTTCATCACCATTCACAACTTAGTAGAAACATACACACACTCTTTCTTGTTTTCTGCCTAGGCGCTCACTTCCTCTTCACAAAAATATTTTCTAGCAACAAAACGCGCCTCAAATCCTTACTTAAACTTATTTAATTAGACTAGCTTTCATCCTACCCTAATAAACTTGGAAAAAAGGAATTCAAGGATTGTTACTTCACCAGGCCAGATCAAGGCAGATGTTGAGGGCCATAAACCAAATAAAATCAATTGGTTTACATTTTATTGCAATCTGTTATTCTTCTTATATATAATTATGTTTTCCTTGGAGCCTCCATGATTCTTCGATTTGGTTATTTCTCTTAGCACTTGAAAAACATTATGCCCATAACAAACTGATCACGAATTTTATCACTTTTTTATATTTTCGATTCTCTTATGAAATAGCTTGCTAATAAGTGGTCGTGCAAAATGTTCTTCATGGTAGGTGCCTCACTAATGCAACCATAAAAACATGAAGAACATCATTTGCATGGAATCGAAAAATAAAAGTTTTTAATACGTTCATTTCTAGTAGAAGTCGCCATCAAAATAGGTGGTCTAACTATGGTTTACACCATCCATGGGGTCATACTTTACCCCCAAACCCATTCTCATGGTTCATGGCCATAGACTCATTTATTTCATTCCCCTTTGAGAACCTTCAGAATTATAGTCCTGTAGAAAAAAAAATCCTTATTGTTCTTTGAAGTTAGATCATAGGTCCCTCGCCTATTTCTTCAATTTAAAGGACTTAATTAAATGAAGAAGTTAGATATTTTCTATGGAACTATACATTTGTAGATTTCCTTGAAAATTGTGCTGATGGCTCTATAAAATCAAGGCATCATTCCATCACACCCCATTTCACCTTGGAACAAATACTAAGAGAAAGCTAATCTGGTGCACCCCATTAGAAGAGGGTGTCTATGGGGAAGGAAAAGAAACTGACTCGAACCTCAGGGAGCTACATGCCTTGGCATCCTCACTGCGGGTGGCTTTTAGTGGTGACTCTACTGTGGATATAGAAGTAAGCAGATAGGACATAAAAGAAATGAATGCATTAAAACTTTTTATTTTTTGTTCAAAAGTTCTATTATATAGGCGTCTTTGCATAATGTGGCCGGATTTTGTAAATGTCAAAGTTTATCAACCGTCCCTATGGCACACACCCCTAGAATAATCCTTTTACCCCTAAAAGCATGTCAAACACCTTACTATAGTTAACCCTTCCCATCTGGTCGCTAGGGAGAACCACAGTGCGCCTCTTCGAAGCATACCCTTTTGAAGATAAAAAGAGCCTCTGTCCCACCTGGACATTATGACCACCGACTTTGTCGCACTCCCTTAGGACATAAATTTAGGATTAAATCTTATGTGAATGTTTGTTTTGAGTAAATGCCAAGTGCCATCTTTTTTGCCTTCTATATATGCTTATATGTGAATCAAGAGTTGTTTCTAAAAATTGAGCCCTAGTCTAGTGTGTTTTTTGGACCAAAACCCTAGCCTGGCAAAAATGCATGTTCTCATCAACTACCTAGGGTCAGAACGCAGTGACAACCAATTTCATATCGGCTGGATTGGAATTTTTTTCTCAATGATAGTACGCGAATGCCATTGCAGCTTAGCAACAATTACCAACATGCTATTGCCTAGTCTTTTGGGCCCATTAAGATATCGACTTCTTTATGTCGTCTGTCTTGAGGTTTGGATTAAGGGTCTGTCTTTGCTTCTATGTGTGCAATCATATCCTTTACATCTTCCATGATCGTCATCATCTATGATTTATAGTAGAACTTCTAGAACTCCTTCCATATATACTCTTGCATCTATGGCCCATTTAACATATCGCATACATCCATGTACTTATAGGAAGTACGTCTTCATATCCTATCTAGAATAGCCATCATGCATTGTATACCCTAGTCCATTATCCTTATGTATCTAGAAAGCCCTTAGGTCATGAACATCTTGCGACCACCTTTCCATGGTCCATTACACTCTAAATCTATCATTCCCATACGTTCATATTAGCCCATTTTCATGTATAGGGTGTCTTGTATGCATCTAGTGTATGGTGCATTCCCCCAACACATTGAGTCTACAACTAATTTAGATTGAGTCCACTTGTTCACATGTTATCCTAACTTGTATGATTCACTAGCACACACGGTAGCCCAACCTAGGATGATCCATTAAACCTTTTACACCCTAGCCCAGGTAGGACAATATCTTTTACATGAGGCTTAACACTTTAAGACACATAATTATACATATCCATTAGCTAAATAAGGTCAGTGTTATTATGAATAGTTTAACATAAGACTAGTCTACTATATCTATCTCCTAACCCAGAGTCCAGCTCTCTTATCTTAAGCCAAACCTACATTTGCACCACCTTTACTCCCAAACCTCAATTGACAATAACACATGCTTTACCTGTGGTCCTTAACTTAGTTTTTACCTCGCCTAGCTCACATCCTTGACCTAGGATTCCGTGCTTCATCTTTAGATCTTGATCAAAGTGCATAGACCACCTAGACCACCTATTCTGCACTTTAGAAGCAAGCTCATGATAGTTGTCCTCTTCTAACCCCTGGCTTTCACCCTTAACTTGGTTTTCCTGACCTCAACATGGTTCTTAGCCTTAATCTTTTCCTTATCTGTCCCTCTCTTCCAAACCTAGGACTTTACTCTTGCTTGATATCTCCAATGTAGGTCTTCTCTACGATCCCTTTTTTTCTAAGATCCATGCTCTCTACCTTATTCTCCATCTCATGTCTTATTCCCTAGCTTAACCTATGACCTTCCCTATCTTGAATCAGCAACCTTAAGCTTACCCCCCATCTCTTTACTAATCTCACTTTCGCATTCCCCTTTAAATCACCATTCATGATTAAGGTCAAAGAATGTAATTGTCGACCAAATAGAAAACGATAGCAAGAATATGATCTAGGTGATTGCTCGCTTCCTTGCCCATAGTGAGTGCTAAGAAAAGGAGATACAACTCCTTTTACAAAAGCTCATAACCATAAGGATGAAAGGCAAGGAAGTAAAAGCCTGTATACCAATAGGAAGGAGAACTCTCGCCGGGGTCTATACACTATTAGGCATGGATTTGGCAATAGCTTTTGGATTACCATATGGATAAGGCCTCATTGAGTGCATCGAACCCATGCTAAGACCGCCACCTATTGCCATTTTCTGTAAGTGCACGGTTTATCCTTATAGTATTTACGGGTGTCGATCCTTAGGAATGGATATGAAACTAAATCACTTAAAAAGAAACTAAGAATCTAACATAATATGAAAAATAATTAAACTCAAATATATAAGCATAAGTTTCTACCAAAACTTATGGTAATTTGATGTGAAAGATCAAGAAAGAAGAGAACAAGAATTGTATACAACACTGAATAATTAGAAACTTGAATGCAAAAATTGCAATAGACCTCCATTCTTTACTTAACTCAAGTAGCTGACAAGAACCAGTGCCACCAAATCTCACCAAGCCAAAAACTCAGTTTAATATGAACCTGACCTATAGCCATAGCCAAAGCGAATCTGTAATCCAAACTGTAAATTGCCAGTATAATCCAAAGTGAATTACAATGAACTAGTAGTCTACTTTTCCAAATCTAAAACTGAAAAAAGAACTGGGAAGAAGAAAAGTAGAAGAAATAAAACTAAAAAGACTAGGCCATCCTCCTTAAATAAATTCAGAGCCCTTTTCGTATAGCAAAATCAAAAACCTCCAAGCTCTCAAGTACTTTAATTAATGTTCAATTATGGACTTGTAACTGCCGAATTTATGGCGATGATAAGGACTAATGGTGATCAATGAAGGGAATGAATGGCATGATTAAATGGAAACGGTAACTGCCGAATTATAGACTCGTATGTATGTATATATGTATATGTGTGTGCGTGTGTGTGTGCGTGCGTGTGTGTGTACATGTATCTATGCGTGTGCGCGTTTGTGTGTGTACACACATACATACATACACACACACATACATATATATATAAGTGTGTGTGTGTGTCTATATATATATATATATATATATATACAAATATATACATATATATATGTGTGTGTGTACATGTGTGTGTGTGTGTGTGTGTCTATATATATAT